>CAVLEM010000013.1:0-205235 GCA_963662185.1 Eilema griseolum | reverse complement strand
CTAGGGTTGTAACGGAGGCCTTCTTAACGGAGGCGGAGGCGGATGCGAAGGCGATGAGTTTCACTTCCGCGGATGCGGAGGTTAACGGAGGCGGAGGCGAAGGTGAAAGTGGATGTAAATAAAATAGTAATTTAAGGTTCAAAAGTTTTCATATTAAATACTTAACACTTAAGTAAACATTTGAAACATAAAGTAAAAATTTTAAGTTAACTTTTTTGTAATCAAAATTAGTAATCAAAATTAAGGAGAGGTAAATTAAATTTGACAAACAATAGTTTTGCGGCTTTATCACCTTCCAAACGATTTCTAAGGGATTCATAAATTAATCCAGCTGAACTAAATAATTGTTCACTTGGCACTGAACTTGGCGGCGCCGATAAGTACGTGCGAACGATGGGAGAAAAAGCTTTATATTTATTGTTATTTCTCCACCACAATAATGGATCATCGTCTAATTTGAGTCTGTTTTCTTTATTATATTCATTAATTAAAATTTTCCATATCATGAGGTTACTATTGCATTTTTCAAATATTGAGAAAACACACAAAACGCGTTTGACTTTATAGCGTCCTTATAAATTATGTTTAAATTAGTCTTTTGCACTTTTAAAGTAGCTAAATATATAACATAAGAATCCACATCAAATTTAAGTTATATTAAAAAAGTAAATATACGAAAATAAAAGAAAAATATTTATAATTGCTACATAGACCAGTTTAGCATTTGTAACATTTGAATGAGGTGAATACAAAAGTGAATTACACCAGATAAATGTGAAATGAAATAAACCAAGTCAAGTGAAATTAAGTAGTTTAATTAATATTGACAATGTTATTATTATTACAATCAAATCACAAATTTTAATCATATTTTTTACCTCAACCTTTAGTCACTACCATCATCACGTAATGCTGGGAGATTTTCTTCTTGTTCATTTGATTCACCTCTGTGGAAGGTTCAGGTAAAAGGGATGATGAACCGGTGGTACAAATTTTAGGATTTTCCTGAGGTCTTGCATTTTCTTAAATGACAATGACCGAGTGTCACTCTCGTCACGTGGAGTATAGTTTTGCAGGAACTCCAGGAAGTCATCTAAGTTCACAGTATTTTTCCTTAGGCCAACCGTTCTGTATGTCTCTGAATAATCATCATTGAACATTATCACTGATTGATTGCGAACAAATTTTGCCCTCCTTATCTTCGAAATCATAGCACCATCAGCTACCAAAGTGTAATATTCTTTGAACACTGTCTGCAATTGATCAAAAGACACAAACTTTCCCACCATATTATTAACACCAAAAGGCTTATGTTTCTTGCAATTTTTTATTAATTCTGCCCACTCATCTGGTGTATAGATATGGCTTTGTTTATTTTGAGCCCTACTAATAAAGGAAAAATCTCCATCGTTTGGCAAATAGGTATGGCCCGTAACAAGATAATTGACATAAATCTCATTTATATTGGGTAAAGTGTTTACCATAAAGACTGCAAAAAACATTAGATTCCAGTTGCGGTTCTGGCCACCACAGCAGTCGCTGAATAGATTGAGTCTTGAAGCCCGAGCAGGAAGATGGTTTTTAAAGTAAAAATATAGGCAAGATGTTACTTCCTGCGAGCCTCTGGCTCCTGTAGTCTCATACCACAAGTTCATCAATATATTTTCCCCGTCATGCTGGTAGGAATGTATGCCAAAATTAAGCATGTTTAATTGCCTTAGGTAATAAACTTCACCTGTATTCAAATGAGGAAGTGGAAGGGTTCGTTCTAAGTCAAAAGTAATTAAGACTTCTGTACTTTCCGTTGCGAGGCTAGCTTCTTTATTTGTGTTCAACATTTCTCTTGCTTTGGTGGCTAGATTTGTATGGGTATCTATTTTATTTCGGATCGCCATGCATTGTTCAATGTCTGTCTCAGCAGCCAAACTAATTTTCAATTCATCACAAGCCTTACATGTAGGTATCTTTCTTTGGTATGTAGAAGTGCAAATTAAATTCAGTTCGGAACCCTTCGGAGCATAATGTACAAAACGCAAAATGAGCACAATCGGCACAATGTACAATTCGCAAGATGTACACAAGCACAATGGCCAAAACGCAAAAGGGGCTCGTCTCTCAAAATGTACAATTCGCAAAATGTACAAAACGCAGAATGAACAAAACGCAAAATGGACAAGACTCTCAAAATGAACAAATCGCTAAATGTGCAAAAAAGCACACGTTCACACACAAACCATTTTGAGCATAAGTTAAAATATTATAACGGATATAAAAAAAAA
Organism: Eilema griseolum; assembly: GCA_963662185.1. Taxonomy (NCBI): domain Eukaryota; kingdom Metazoa; phylum Arthropoda; class Insecta; order Lepidoptera; family Erebidae; genus Eilema; species Eilema griseolum. Next base: position 202,956 of record CAVLEM010000013.1, on the reverse strand, counting down.
AGAAACTTAACTGTATATATGTTGTACATATTTTTAACTAATTTATTACCTTAGGAAATTAATAATTCAATTGAAATAAAACTAAGTAGATATATAAGCAATAGCAGTTATTATTATATTATATTAGAAGAAATGAAAATTCTACGAGTAATAAACTGATAACCTTAAAATTAAATTCTCTTACTCAACAACAAGAAAGTTCTACGAGTATAAACTGATAAATTAAAAATTAAGTTCTCTTATCCCCCAAATAACCCCTTCAGAACTTTTAGTAGACTATCGTTTTAAACTACAAGGGGTTTTTTTTACTTTGACATTTTACCCCTTGTAGTTTAAAACGATAGTCTAGCATAAATCATCTTAACTAAAAATTCTGAAGGGGTTATTTCCATGTCGTCTAGCTGGCGCAAATTCTTTTTGTATTTTATGTCAAATAAAATATCGCGTTTTCTGCGATTTCTTATCGGATGCTCAAAAAAACTTTTTCTAATTTTACTGTCGGTAAATTTGGCCTCTTTCCGCAATTTGTAAATAAAAAATAGCAAACCTATTCTTTTCGGAATCTTTACTTGCAATCGCCTATGCCATCCCGCCATCCCTCTACAGCATTTGTGGTGCGATGCCGTTGATATGCACAACTTATTATAGCTGGGTTAAGGTGGGGATACCAAGTCCTCTAGAAATAATTTTTAAACGATTTCATACTGGAGGTATTTGGGGCCGAGTCAATTATTTGAAACCATGATTCCGGAATCATGTTGCTTGGTAACAGAGCCAAAATTGCTGTTTTTCGCACCACCATCCGTTCTTCACTTGTTGTATTTGCTTTGAGAGATTTGGCCTTTTTAAATATCGCTGCATTATAATGATGGAAGCATCCACTTAGATTACCATTGGGATATACAATTTTATATGCATTCAATTGTGCAGCTTCGTAGTCACATTTGAATGTTGACAGATTAATGCCTAGTCTTTTGATAATTCTGAATAATCGAATATAACTTTTTTGTTCCTTATTTGCCATCAATGCAAAAATGACTGGAACTACGTTTGTGGATTTATCGTTGGAATTTATATCCACGTGGATGGTATACAGCTGATAATATGGCCTCGGGACACATCGAAAAGTAGCGTCACCAAAATATACACACGATTCTTGCGCTTTCATAAAACTGAGGGACAAATTTGTTGCAAAAACTATAACGTCATTACTACCATCACTGACAACAAAATTATTTGCTAAAGAATCAGGTATATGAACATCATCAACAGTATTGTAAACAAGTTTATCGGTGTTTAGATGTCTTTTGATGGTTCTGTATAGTGTGTCTTTTTTGTTGGCAAAGATAGGAATGCAATCTAGATCGTTATCTTTAAATACTGAAAAATTGTGTTCAAAAACTTCTTGTATAGATCCCAATGACTGGCATACTTCTTTTTTTGTCTTGTTCATGGTAATGTAGACCTCATTTTCAATCGGATTAGCTTCACATGTGTGACGGGTTTGTCGCAAAATTTGGGATACAGTTTGGTCACTGGTTATAGACGCACTGCATGTTGACCGTTTCACACATCTCCATAATATGTTGCGGTTTTTATTTTGTCGAGAATTTCGGTTATAACGATATCCTTGATACAATAGCGTAGGTTTACCTTTTTGGTTTTTTTCTACTATTGGTAAAATATCCATCTTGAAGGAATTATACCTATGTAATATTTTGTTGACATTAATAAGTAGTTGACACTGGCATTGATTACTTGTTAATAGACGACGGAAAATCTTAAGTGCCAGTACGAGATACTGGCTCATAGATATGTAAAAGAGGCTCTTCAAATACTTATCAGACTCCTTGGTGAATGCTTTAAGGTCAGGTTTTACTACTCCATGTAGGCATTAGCGCGGACCAAAAATCTAAATCAGAAATCTAACTCGTGTAGTAGGTATATTAGTCAATGTAAAATAGACATTACTTCCTTTTTGCACATTTAGCGATTTGTTCATTTTGAGAGTCTTGTCCATTTTGCGTTTTGTTCATTCTGCGTTTTGTACATTTTGAGAGACGAGCCCCTTTTGCGTTTTGGCCATTGTGCTTGTGTACATCTTGCGAATTGTACATTGTGCCGATTGTGCTCATTTTGCGTTTTGTACATTATGCTCCGAAGGGGTTCGGAACACCTTCTCATATAAGGATTTCTTCAGTATTTCTTTACCATCAGTTTGGCATTTCTCAACAAAGAGTGTGTACATTTTAGTAATGCTCAAATTAGGTGCTAATTATTGACGATCTGATGATCTCTCTCCATAATGGCTTTTGTATTTAGGAAAACTCCGTATGTGCTCTCTAATCCACTCCAGCTTTTCATCGCTTATCTTATTTCCTGGAACTTTACGTCCCCTTTGATCGTCAGTCGGAATATTAGTATTAGATGTTGCTTGCTTTACTTGTAAAGCATAGTCAAGGCGGTGATTACTAATTTGTAATACATTTAAAAAGATTTTTTTACATACATTAATATTGTTGAACATGAATCGTCGAGTATGTTGCTTACGACTTGGTGTCTGGTTTCTCGCCCTTTTCTGCGGTCGTTTTGGAGCTGAAATAGTCACTGCACTACACAGATAGACAGTTTGACAATTCCAACTTCCCAAATTATAGAATGCATCATGAAGATCTTTTTGAACTGACGAGGGTACCAATTCACTGCATTTTAGTCGACACACACATTCTGTAGCTGCAAATACCTTGGCGGGAACGGTATCTCCTCTAGTATTTACATATTCTTTGCCAGTTGCTCTTTTAAGTTTCCTTAAATTTTTCCCCCAGGTGTGCTCTTGCCTATGTTTCTTTCTTCCTCTTGTAGAATTATTTTGTGCCACATCAACTTGTTCTACCTCACCGAGGTTTTCCATGTTAGCAGATTGTGTTATCTCATTGTGTATTGAAGTTATTGTTTCTGCAAATAAAAATAAAAGTATGTACTTACTATATACCACCTAATTAAAAGAAACAATCGAATCACACAAAACTTTGCCAAACCATTTGGCCCTGTGGTGCATGTCGACCAAATTATCAGGAATTATTATGTTAAGAGACATAGCCCCCGCAGTGGGGCGTTTTATAGCTATTAAAGATAAAAGAAAATTAAAATTATACTATTTTGTGTATATACCTAGTTACTTACCCTCAATTTCACTTGAATCACTCTCGTTATTGGTAGGGATATATAAATCTCCTTCATCTGTACTGCTAAAATGATGTTCTGAATCGCTTTCTTCGTAATTACGGAGTCTGGCACTTCGAAGTATAGAAAGAACTCTGTTGCGTCTTTTTGAAGTACTTGCTTCATGTGAATCCATTGTTTTAAAGCACAGTCAACCAGTTTATAAAAGCACAAAACGCAGTGTCAAAGAATCAACAATAATTTTATCGAGCGAGATCACTTAGAAGTGAGTGAGGTACTGTACTGAAGTCGCGTATATTCTATAGCATTTAGTCGTAAGGGGAATTACCATAGTAGTGTTGCTAGGAACTAACATAAGTAAAGTGTGACCAGTTCATAATTTTTACTAATGTTAATATTTTTTATAATAATATTATAGTGATTTTAGCTGTTCTGTAACTTATACAATAATAGTAACTTGTAGATACACCATTTTAGAAATTGCATATGTAGCGGCGTCGCGTCGCAGACGCAACGTCAGCGAATTCCTCGCCCGGCAGCGACGGAGCTCCCGCGCTCCATGAAGCCAGTTCGTACGTAAGGCTTGCCACAGTCAGTCGCATATGAACTCGCTCACTTATAGATGTTCTCAGTCAATATCAAGTGTTCTAGTTACTCGATTATAAGTCCTACATATTGTGAGACATTCTGTGTGATCAGTAATAAACGTTATAAGTGTATGCCACCTTTTATTGAAGTACTCCCACGTGACCCATAGGCATAGCCTCCAAAGCATATTTATTTTTCCAAACTGGTCTATGTAACTGTCATGTCACTTAGACCAGTCTGGTTTTAACACTTTAATAGAGTATACTGGTCTATGTGTCACATTGTTAGTTAGACCATTTTAGCATTGGATAATATGAAGAAAGTGCACAAGTTCTTAACTGATTTTTTTGATTTACGGCTTTTTACTGCATAAATTGCACATAGACCACTTTTGCCTAAATAATATTTATACTTTCTTGGCCGAAAATGCTGAAAAATGCATTTCATCGAAAATGTTACTTAGACCACTTTAGTTCCAGGCTAGCCATATGGACTCTCAGGGTATATAAAAACATATATAAATTATTAGAACTGTTAATAATGATGGTTTTATGGGTGGGAAATTATTTCCCTTTGCCTGTTCATGGACAACTAAAGTGGGAAATAATTTCCCTTTGCCTGATTACGTCTATAACTTTAAAATAGACTAGTAATTTGCCCTGACTCTACTTTTAAATTTATTTTCCTCAATAACCCATTTATTTTTCCACAGAATATTTCCATAAAAGTGAGGTAGGAGTGTAAGCGAATAAAAGATCCAATAAGCAATAGAAACTTTATTTAAAAAAAATAGAAATATGAATTGAAGATTGTTTTAACCAACTTTTTCGGACAAATGAAATTGCTTAAAACTATCTTGCGGACATAACGAGACTTTGCACGTGGAGCACAAGATGTTCGTCCGCTTCTCTTTGCTCTTCGTGCTACAATACCTGCACCTTTTGTAACTACCTCCTTTTTCGGGAAGATGCACACCAACATTTTGGAGCCGAATTTCATCTGGGACACCAAAATTACCCCCTTTCTTATTTTTATGTATTATTATGGAATCTCTTTTGGTGTCACTATAATTATTAATTAGTCCACGCGCCAACCGAAGTCTAAAATCTTTATGTGAATCACTATTAGTTTTATGTATAGTTGAAAATGTTATATATGAATTTATAATGGCAGAATCTAACAGAAAAAAAAATAATCGCATCCAAAATTTTCGACTTTTTCGATTTATGGGATATGACGATCTGAAATGATCGAAACGATCGACACCTCCCATAGAACGCGTATAATCCGCAATTGCCTTTGGACATAAAACGTCTGCCCTGGTGCCATCTTTTTGCGCCTTTAGTCGCATTATGTCCAATTCGCAAAATGTCCAACTGTCCAATTCTCAATAGGTCCAGTTCGCAATTGGTCCAGTTCGCAGTTGGTCCAGTTCGCAATTGGTCCAATTCGCAATTGGTCCAGTTCCTAACGTGAGCTATGTCAACGGAGCCCCGCTTGGCGGGGCTCCTATTTCTTCTTGCATTACACAAGATACCTAACACGAAGGGTAAATGGCGGAGGCCTCTGCGAGACCTCCGCCATTACCCTTCTAACCTATATCTATCCGTGTCGGGGCGCGCGATTTATTAAGAACGTTATGAGACTGAAGCGTCAAAAACGCCTCCCGTAATCAAGCACGACTCCTATTTTACAAACTGGGCCAATTGTGAATTGGACATTCTGAGAATTGGACAATTTGCGAATTGGACGTTGTGAGAATTGGACACTTTGAGCCCGCTGGACATTTTGCGAATTGGACATAATGCGACTAAAGCTTTTTGCGTTCTTTTTATAAAAACTACATCTTTAGGATGGTGTGCTGTGGTAAGCATAGAAACTTCTCGGGTATCCACCCATTTTATTGCGGATACCGGTGATGCAGTGACTGTGGCGAATTCGTGTTTTTGTAAGCGCATATTTCTTGGTTGCGTCTTCTTTATTATGTCCGGTAGTTCCTTCCGGTTAGTGCGTACTGTTCCGACTGCATAAACATGTTTCATATATAAATCATCCAGTAAATTCACTCCAGTAAAAAAATTGTCAAACGCCAATAACGTGTTCATTGGCAAGTTTTGACTTAGTTTCCAGACGACATTGTACCCTAGGCCCTCATGCTCCATGTTATCACCTTTGCCGGTATACACCTCAAATTGGTAAAGGTATCCAGTTTCTGCTTCACATCTAGCCCACACCTTGAATCCGCGCTTAATGGGTTTTTTCGGCATATACTGTTTTAAAGAACATCGCCCCTTAAATTTCACCATACTTTCGTCTATGGACTGAACACTCGAGTTGGCCATTTCTTTTTGAAAAATGTCATTTAATTCATCTATAAATGGTCTTAGCTTGTATAGTTTGTCAAAGTTCGGAGAATTTCTGAGAGGCGCTAGAGAGTTGTCATTTAAATGTAAATTTTCAGTTATTTTCTTGAAAAAAAAAATTGGGTTAACTGACCCAATTTTTTTAGCCATCTTCCAGACATTCTTAACAAAGTGATAATAGCAACCCTTGATAGTCACGTGTGGATAAACAAATTTGACAGCATTTATGGTTGCCAATTCGAAATCGCATTTGTAGACCGTGATTTTCATTTTAAATTGGTCTCTGAGTATTAAAAAAAGTCTTCTATACGTAGTTTCTGATTTGTTTGGTAACAGAATGTAAAGAAGGGGTACAAAGCTGACAGTATCTTCGTTATTATTGGTAATGTCTACGTGTAAGGTATATAGCTGATAAAAGGGTGTCGGTGTTACCTTAAATGTTCCATCACCGTAATATACCTCATATTTCATTAAAAGTTGCTTAGCCAGTGTAGTTCCAAAAATTATAATTCTTTCATCCACACCATCATCATATAAAAAAAAATTATCCACTAAACAGTGTGGCAGTTTTAGCTTCTTCATGTCTTTGCATTCAGTGACTTTCAGATATTTTCGCCGCGATCTATATATAGTGTCCCTTTTCATAGAAAACACAGGCAAATCATCATCGTCAATTGCCAGCAAATTCGATTCTTCTTTTCTCTTATAAATGTAGTTTTCAAATACTCTCTGTATTGGTTCAAAGTTTTTACATACTTCTTCCTTGCACTGGTCTAATATTGCATCCGTTGTATTGCGTTGAAAATCAGGGATGCAAGAGTGCTTCGCTTCCCTTATTATGTCATTTTTAGCATTCAATGTAATAGATGTGCTACATTGTTTTTTGTTGTAGCAGCGCCAATTTGTGGTCCCACTCTCATTTTTCTTCACATAATTGTACCTGTGGCCGGCATGTAACAAAACACTTTTACCTTTTTGACTTTTAATAAATTTTAAATATGATCCACCGTTACTGGAACTAGCTTGATCCATTATTTAAATTATAATATTAAATTATTTGATAACTGAGGAAAATGTCTTTTATCAGAAAAACAAACATTGCATGTCACATTGAATAATAAATATAATATAGATCGTCTGATTGTTTATGAAAAGTGGCCATTTAGAAGAAAGAGGTCACAAATAGATATTAAGGTTAATAATAAGGTTTGGTTTGTATTATAATGTACACGACAGTACATTATCTGCCTTTATGCTAATCCGTCCTTCTGCTAATCTGGGATTTTGCTATTCCGGGATTTTGCGTATCTGTCCTTCTGCTACAGAGGGATTTATTTAATGTCACATACGGTTTTTTAAATTCTTTGTTAAACATTGAGTTCCAACTTTCTGCAATATTATTTGTCCTGTGTATTTCATTGTATACGCACCATTCATCAATATTTTTATTAATGTAATATTTTTGTACGTATTTAAGAAATTCTTTCAGATTATCATTTTGTAATTTTTCTGACTCAGTGTTAATATAATCCCAACCCATTGAAATACGGTCAACCGGTAGAAGAGGCAGGCAAGTACAGAGACCAACAATGCGCCCATATATCTTACTTTTGATACCAAGTTGTTTTGATTTTTTCCAGAGATTCTGCGTGAAATGAAAGTAGCATCTTTTAATAATTATTTCTGGGAAAAAAGTCCTCAAAGCATTTGTGATAGCGAGCTCGAAGTCCGCATGTATTTTAATCGGTTTCCAGGTGGGAATACCAACTGTTATTAGATCAAATAAGATGCGATATGTCTTTTCAGTTTTACTGCTCATCAAGGCATATATTAATGGCACAGTTTTTGTATAGCGAGAAGTAGTCCCATCATCACCGTGAATTACAACCAACTGGTAAAAAGGTTTCGGAGCGGTATAAAATGTTGCGTCAATAAAATATTCCTGCAGGACTTTCATCTTTTCTTGTGCTTTCACTGAACAAAATAATAATATTCTAGTGTTTTCAATATCACTTGTATAATCAGCTATTAAAAGCGTAGAAAATTTGCCTGGAACTTGGACATCTTTAATGTTTTTAAACACTGTTTTAGAGGATTGAAATCCTTCATTTCTTTTTTTAATCAGAACATTTTTTTTACTGGAATAAGAAGGTATTGTTGTAATCAGATTGATACCCCGTCTAAACAATGGATCTACTGCTTTTTTATATACCTTACTCAAAGGTTCATTGGAAGTCATAGCTTCTGTTTTAGCTTTTTCTATAGCAAGCGTCACTTCAGTCTTAGCAACGTCCGGTATGCAGCAACATGACCATCTTTGGTCTTGTGATGTTTTGTGGTAACTATTTCACCCGCCTAAAATAAAAATAAATATTTATGAAATTTATTTAGATAAAAAATATGTTAAAACCATAACAAACTGCACCCTAACAGATTTAAAAGTAGCTCGAAAAGTGGTACCGAATACGCTCTAGTCTAAGAACGAGATTCAATCTTAGGCGCTCCACCCACTGAAGACGTGAAAACTACGACTTGAGCAACCAAGCACAGGACTTGCCGCCTATTGTTTAAGAAATACAATATGTATAAAAATACTTAGCGTTATGTATAGTTACCTGAAGAGTAACGGAACCAAGACATTTAATTCCTTTCTTTTTTTTAGATTCACTGCATACCCATAACTGGTTACCGTTTTTGTAAGTCTTGTGTTTGTAATAATACAAATTGTTGTATATCATTACTGTCCCACCCTTCCTCTTTATAAAAATGGGCAGGTTGGAGTTATGGTGCACTAGATCTTGTTCTTGGCTCTCCATTTTCCAAAATTCCAATAGATATTTTTTACACAGATTAATAGTTATGTAGGTACTAAAATATTTCAGCAACCAACACAATATTGCAAATAAAATGACAATGACATTTAAAAAAAATTAAATACAGAATCATTTTGTAGTTTTCCTCATCTTACTCATAAAGCATCAAAGAGATCTTACTACACTGCAATGAAACTACACTCGAGAGCAATGAATCCGGGTCACTTAAAGAATCCTAAAAATCTCGGAAACTAAAAATGCTAGGTTAATGCAATAAATTGTATTTAATAGACAATGTAATACTCCTTAAATGAAGGTATTAAAACTTCTTAGTTATTGTAAAGTTATATCATAAAAAAATCAAATTTGAAAAAGGGCCACTTTCGAAGATGGAACTACGAAATTACAGCATTTGGTGTTGCTTTTGTTTGTAATGTGTCATTTATGTGGGTACATAAACCATGTTGATAGTGCTCTATATTCATTAATCAAGCTGAAATTATGTCGCTTACGCCTGAAGAATGCACCAGAATACTTACAATGCTGGAAACCGGCCGGAGTCAGCGCGATACAGCCAGGACTGTCGGTGTGTCGCTGTCAACAGTACAAAGAGTTCTCCGACGTTACGAAGAAACTGGTTCTAACCTACGCAGACCAGGAACGGGCAGAACCAGGTGTACCACAGCACGAGAAGACCGATACTTGGTGAACACCATGCTTCGAAATCGCTTTCTCACAGGAACTGAACTCACCAATCAGTTTCGACGCCTCGGAGGAAGTAACCCAAGTGCATGGACAGTAAGACGTCGGCTTGCTGAATCTAACTTAAAACCCCTTAGACCTGCAAACGGCCCTAAACTGGAGCGTGGGCATCGTATTTCGAGACTAAGTTATGCCCAGAGCCACGTAAATTGGAGTATTGAAGATTGGTCAAAAGTTATGTTCTCCGACGAATCAAAATTTATGCTCTACAAGCACGATGGAAGACACAGAGTGTATCGAAGACCAGGGGAAAGATTCAAGCAAGCATGCATCGAAGAAAAAGTAGCCTACGGTGGTGGGTCTGTACTTGTGTGGGCCGGAATTTCTTCTGAAAGTCGCACAGAGCTGGTGATCATAGAAAACGGCTCTTTAACTAGCGTAAGATATGTGGAAGAAATCCTCAATGATCACGTTGGTCCATTTATGGTCAATTTAGGTGAGGATGCTATATTTATGCATGACAATGCCAGACCTCATACAGGTAGGATTGTGAATGACTACCTTCAAGAGATGAACATTACTCGTATGGAGTGGCCAGCGCGCAGCCCGGATATCAACCCGATCGAGCATGCTTGGGACGAGCTAGGCAGATGCGTAAAACAACGAAACCCTCCCCCAATCACGCTTCGTGAGCTCAAAATTGCTCTCACAGAGGAATGGGAGAATATTCCCCAAAATCGTATAAGGAACTTGGTGTACAGCATGCCAAACCGCGTAAACGCAGTAATGGAAGCACGAGGAGGCAATACGAAGTATTAAAATTCAAGAAAATCGTAATAAAGTTCAAAAATTTCATGTTTCCTATTTTTGTTTTAAGGAGAGATCAGCAGTTTTTTTCTTTATGTAATTTTGTGTTAATAAAATGTATGGTGACTCATATTTTTTTTACTTTCATTTAAGGAGTATTACATTGTCTATTAAATACAATTTATTGCATTAACCTATCATTTTTAGTTTCCGAGATTTTTAACATTCTTTAAGTGACCCGGATTCATTGCTCTCGAGTGTATTTAGAGTTTATTGTAGTGTAACTCGTAAATTATTAAGTGCATAATTATTATTATCTATTAGGAGTATATATAATAATGTGCACTTAACAATTTATTTTAACAACTGTACATTATTGTTATCAGTTGGAGCATAAGGACCTATTAGTACCCCGTGCTTCACCCAGGTGGAGATCCCAGGTGAAGCATGGGGCTGCACCCGTCATTTTCAGTTTCCTCTTCACTGTCACTGTGATTTGTCAACATGTCTGCCAGATTCGAATGCACGCTTTGTGTTGGTGAAAATATCTGGAAGCTTGTACTTGGTTCATCATGCATTGGGTTTGATTCTACTCTAGCTTTTTTGGCAGCAGAAGCACCTAAAGCCTCGTCATCATCAACTCCACTTGCCACATTTAAGTCATGTATAGTTGTAGTTTTTAGGTCTCGCGGATCTTATTAAATAAACTAAAGTTCCAAGTTATTGGTTTTATTTCTTTAAACACAATAAGAATAAGAAACACTCATGTAATGGTAGCGGCCATTTTTAAAAGAAGAATTTTAACAGTATGGGGTTGCCAGACATGGCAGTCTTTTTCATTGTTGCCAACACTCCGCCTCAATGAAAATACTAAAAAACTTACTTAATATTTAACAAATGTCTAAACTTCTCTACTTTAATTTTACCCAGGGGTTTCGTGAACAAGTCAGCAACCTGATCATTTGTTCTTACATACTCAATATTTATAATTTTAGAATCTAACTTTTCTCTAACAAATTTTAGTTTGATATCTATGTGCTTTAACTTACTATGAAATTGGCCACTCTTACATAGCTTAATTACAGGCTGATTATCTTCATACATACAGACAGTAACAAATTTTTGTTTAATATCAAAATACAAGTTTCTCAACCAACATGCTTCGCTGGTTGCATTACTTAATGCTACAAACTCTGACTCGGTGGAAGACAATGAAACTGACATCTGTTTTCTTGATGCCCAAGACACCACACACTCAAATATTTTAAATACATAACCACAAGTTGATCTGCGGTCATTCTTATCCCCCGCCCAATCAGAGTCTACAAAGCCAACAATCTCATTACTATTTTCATATTTGTGAAACTCTAACTTTAAGTTAACTGTTCCTTTTACATAGCGCAGGAGATGCTTTAGCGCATTCCATAAATCTTTACTAGCACATGACTGATATCTGCTTAATATACTTATTGCTAAACACAAATCAGGGCGAGTACATAGCATAGCATACATTAATGATCCTATGATCATTCTGCATCTCTTCTCTAGCTCTTCACTCTCAGAACTTTCCCTTTTTAAGGTGCTATGGTCAAAACCCTCCTGCATAGGTGTAGCCACAGCATTGCACTGACTCATATTACATTTTTCAAGTAATTTTTCTAAATATTCGCTTTGACTCAACATAATACAATTTTTATCAATATTTTGACAAATTTTTATGCCTAAAAAATTACTTGCAAGCCCTAAATCTTTCATTTTGAAACATTTATTTAATTTTTCTTTTACATGTACAATCTCCCTATTATTTGTAGATGCAATTAACAAGTCATCGACATACAATAATATATATGTGGTACAATTTTCCTTCCTATTAATATACAAGCAGTATTCATAGTCAGATTGTTTAAATCCTAACTCACACATTACATCATTAAACTTTTTGTTCCAATTTTTTGGAGATTCTTTTAGTCCATACAAAGATTTATTAAGTTTTAAACACTCATCATTTTTAATTTTAACATACTCACAACCTTTAGGTAGACAAATGTACACATCTGAGTTTATATCTCCATTTAAGAAAGCGCTACAAACATCTAGTTGGTACACAGGTAATTTATCCTCATTACATATAGCTAAGAACAACCTAATAGAAGGTAATCTAGCAACAGGACTATAAACATCACTCAAAACATTTTGTTGAAAGCCTCTGGCTACTAATCTTGCCTTGTACATCATACCTGTTATATCCGTCTTCCTTTTAAGTACCCATTTGCAGTCTATAGGTTTACATGAAGAAGGCCTAGTTACTATACTCCAAGTGTTGTTTTCTTCAAGTGCATGAATTTCTCTGGCTATTGCTTCCTCCCAAGATTTATGTTCCGCACTTGCAACTGCTTCTTCATAGCTAGGATTCTCCTCACACATTAGACTCATATGGTAATCATTAAACTTCGATGGAAGTTTTCGCTCATCCCTTGATCTCAAGTTGTATCTCCCTTCTCCGATTTCTTCTGTGCTCTCCGCTACTCTGTTCCCATCTTCCTCTATTTCTCTGACTCTTAACTCTCTTTCCTCATCAGCTCTGGTCTCCTCAATAATATTTTTGTCTTCCTCACTTTTCTCAGCCTCTGTGCTCACACACTACACACTCTTGTATATTTGTACTTTCCATCATTTTCTCTTCTGTACTTCTCTCACAAAACTCTTCTCTACGTTTTGTTGGTAGAAAGATTATGTCTCTATGTATTTCAACTCTGTTTGAACTGGGTAGGTACACACGATAGCCCTTGGTGCACTCATCATATCCCATGAATATACCAGTCACATTCTTAGGGTCCCATTTCAACCTTTTCTCTTTAGGCACATGAATGGAAACTTTTGTCCCGAACACTTTAAAAATATTCAAATTGCAATCCTTCTTGTTGTAATAGCTCTGATATGGAGTTGTGGCACTGTTGGGACTTGGACCAGTTCGATTCAAAGTGTAAACTGCATTACTAACACCTTCAGCCCAAAAATGTTTATGCATACCTTGTATCATTGCACGAGCAGCCTCCACTAACGTGCGAATCTCTCTCTCAGCACGCCCATTTTGTTGAGGTGTATACGGCACACTTTTTTGATGAATAATACCTTTAGACTCCAAAATTTTTGTAACCTCACTATTTACAAACTCAGTGCCATTGTCAGTTCGTAGTATTTTTATTTTGCATGAAGTCTCACGTTCAGCTCGGGCTATGAACTTTTCTAGGCAACTTTTAACTTCACTCTTCTGTTTCATAAAAAACACAGTACGGTAGCCTGAAAAATCATCTTTCAGTACCAGGAAATATCTATTTCCTCCCAAAGACAGCTGTTCCATTGGACCGCATACATCTCCATGAATAATTTCCAATCTTTCTTTTGCTCTTGATTTGCTCTGCGGATAAGGAAATTTATGTTGTTTCCCGGCCAAACATTTCTCACAACAATAATTCTCACTGTCATCTTCAAAATCAATTTTATTTTTACGTAGAACTCGTTTTATTTGCTCAAAATTCTGATGTGATAGTCTTTCATGCCACACAGAAATTTTTTCTAACCTTTCACTCAATTGACAACTCGATACGTCAAATAAGGAACGTTCAGAAATTTGTGTTCCACTTTCAGCCACTGCTCCCAATATTAGATTTTTATTTGACACAAAGTTCATTTTGTAAAGTTTGTTTTCTCTATTAGCGATAGCCCGAATATCACCATTCTCATCAACAAACTGACACTGCTCACTATTAGAAACAAGATGAAAACCATTGTCTAACACTTGTCCGACTGAGAGCAGATTAAACTTCAGCTCTGGCACATATAACACATTAGATAATTTTGTTAACCTATATTTTTTAGAGTCCCATGCATACACAATCACTGTTCCTATACCTTTCACTTCTAACATCTTGCCATTGCCTACCCTTACTCTGGATAAAAAGTCTTTCTCACTTAACTCTCGAAACAGTTCTCTTTTGCTACACATATGTTCACTTGCGCCGGTGTCCAAATACCACACAGACTCAGTTTCATTTTCCCCACTGTCACACATAAATGCATTACTTTCATTTTCATTTTTCTGTTTATTTTCACTATTCATTTGCTTCTTTTTTAGTCTACATTGTTTGGAAATATGGCCCTTCTTTTTGCAGGTAAAACATTCTCTTGTATCTTTTTTCTTACATGAACTTGCATAATGTCCAATATTTCCACAATTGTAACATTTAATTGTATTTGAAGTACTCGCTTGGGGCTTTCTTGATGACAATAATGCCACAGTTTCCTCATTGGAGTTTTGACGCTCCTCTTCAATCAGTAGTCTGGATGTTATCTCACTTAGAGTCTGTTTCTCAAGCGGCACAGACTCCCATGCTGATCTGAAGTGTTTATATTGCTCGGGCAGTGACATCAGTACTTTGGTAATCATCATTTTTTCAGACACTGGCTCTTCTGCTAATTTAAGCTTTGTTTTTATGTCCTCAAGCTTAGAAAAAAACTTAGATAAAGGTTCTCCACTGTCAACACTCATTGTGAAAAACTTCTGTTGTAATAGGTGGACGCTCACAGTTGACTCTCTGTCGTAGACGACTTTCAGTTTTGCCCACATTTCATAAGATGACTGACATGAAAAAATATGAGTCAATGGTTCTTCTTCCATTCTAGTCACCAGTATCTCCTGGGCTTTTGAATCCAATCTCTTCCACTCTAATTGTTGCTTCACAATCGCCTCTGTTGTTCCTTCTGGATATTCTTTTGTGCCCATTACTACGTCTACCACTCCTCGGCTCCTCAAGATAACTTCAGTTTGGAACCTCCACACAGGCCAATTACTCGCTCCGGATAACTTCACGGTGTTGGTGAGTATGTTCGCTTCCATCTCGTCCTCCTTTTGACTTTACTCAGCCAAGCACAACTCAACTCGAAATACTCGACCAATACTCAACGAACGAAGCCGAACGATAACCCACGCCGCGCCGCTAAAAAAAAATGGCGTCGCCAAGTCACAAGTTACGAAAACCACTTCGCTCACAGCACCTCGCAACTCTCCTCACTCGCTCAACAACTAGGAACATTGATCTGGGCCCATAACCTGTAGTTTTTAGGTCTCGCGGATAATGCCCACGTTGCACTCTGTCGGCTAATTGGGAAGCTTCCTTAAAATGTTGCTCAATTGTAAAGATTTTCTCATCCGTAAACAAAATTTTCTGTGACCTCCCTTTGCGTACCGCTTCAGTAGTTGCTTCGATTTTACCACCCTATTCTTTTTTATATTATCAGTTAAAAAATGACCAGTGCGTCTCTTATAGGCTGCAAGCCCTAAGTCATCTTTTAAAATGCGCGACATGGTTCTGGGTGCTATCTTCATCTCCCGAGATAAAATCTTTTGCTTTCGGACAGGATTTCTTCGAATTCTTTCCCTTACTGCTTTGACCACCTTTTTCGTACGAACACTACGTGGACGGCCACTTTTTCTGTCACAAACAGAGGAGGTCTCATTGTATCTATTAATAGCCCGGTACACAAACATTTGACTAATACCAAGCGTATGGAGAGTTTTAAAATTTCCGCCATACCAACTTTGTGTAATGCAATTACAGCGATTCGGTTTTCTTTATCACCCCACTCCATTTTAATATAGCAAAATATTGTACAATGTATTGGCGCCAAAATTAGAAAACACAGTGAACAATCGTATAAAAATGACAGATTCCAAATTCAAATGTAATATCTTTCTTATTTTAATTGTAACAGTATTTATGGCCAGACTAAGTATGTGTATACTAATCAGATATGTATGATTTATGGTATGTAAGTATTGGTACTGTTTATGTAAATGTATGTAATTAATCTATAGTATTATCTACATGCTATCGAACAATCAAATTGATTTACCTTATTGAAGCTAACTTATCCCTCATTAATATGCGCCGACCACGTTCTAGCTCTGCACCACCCAATGGTAGACTGGTAGAGAATGCCTACGGCATTAAGTCCGCCAATGTACATCGTGCATAAAGAATAAATAAATAAATAAATGTTAGCATTAACAGGAACAAGGTACTGGTTCTCTTAAGTTTCTTTTCAGCAGACATGGTACGTCTTAAGTTTCTTTTCAGCAGACATGGTACGTCTTAAGTTTCTTTTCAGCATCACTATCACCCATCTCCGTAAGTATAAAATTCCACCCTCTTCTATTTTATTTTCAGGCAATAACGGCAGCCTACATGTAAGTTGTAATATCATTTTCAAGTTAATATTACTGTTCATGCCTATCAATTCTGCTTCTTTTGTTAATGATTTTATGAAATGAAAATAACATCCATTAATAACGGCGGCAGGAAACTTATTGTAAATGCTGTTATTAAAGCCCGGTCAAAATCTAAATTTACGTTTCTCGGATTCCAATCAGGTATCGTTCTCTTTGTCATATCCAATAATATGGAGTATGTTTTATGGCTTCTGCCCGCTAAAAATGCATAAATTACGGGCACCGTTTTAATTTGATTCATGTCACTTCCCAAATGTACATGAATGGTTAATAATTGTTTGAATGGAACAGGGCATGCAGAAAAAGTACCATCCACAAAATAATTACCATTTATCAATAGACCTCTATTTTCTTCTCTACTAAAAAATTAAATCCTTCGTCGTCATTGTAGTCCGCAAGCAAGAAATTTCGGAACGGTAAAGGTACTTCAACATCTTGAACTCTCTTTGAACAGACTCGCGGAACGTTTAATACTTTGTTACGGTGTCTGTACAGCGAAGACTTCTTTTCACCATACTGTGGTAACGGTTTACCAACTATATGTACGCCTTGGTCGTTCAAAGAGATTATCGCGTTATTGTAAGCTTTAGGAACAGTTACTTTCCCTTGTGTAGCTTCTTCAAAGCATTTATTCATACAAATATTAATAGTAGATTTAATTTCATCCGGAACAGAGCCAGTATTGTGACAAACTGCCAACTAAGTGGTATAAAAAACTGATTTTTTTAATTTGTTTATCTTTAAATAAAATTAGGATCATTAATATAACGGCAATACAATATGTAGCTAAAACTTCTAAAGTAACTAAGTACGTAAAGTGATGGGAACTTACTGGGGATACTGTTAGCGAACCTCGGTATTTAGTTTTATGGCGTTTATTGCATTTCCATAAAGTTTAATTATTTTTTTAGACTGTGTTTAGTATATTCATATCCCATGTGCAATAATACCAAATCCTTCCCACTTTTTATAAACTCCATAATATTCGGTTAATGAATCAATGACGCAATAATGCATTGATAGAACTATAAAAATAATGACAGCTGTCGTTCAATATGTTCAAAAGATGTTTTTATCTAAGGATGTTTTGAGGGTGCCTGCGAGGGAGTCGTCCGGAAACATGACATCAAAAGTTAAAGCTAACGTTTTGTCGTCGGGCCATTTCGAAAATGTTGAGTTGTCTGCGTCGTCGGCCAATACCGGTTCTCGTTCTATTAATAAGAACATCGAGTCGAAGGTTTTTGAAGGCGATTTGAGAGGCGCGGTCCGTCTTTTGATGTCTGACGACTCCTTCGCACAGCGGGATCCTAGCACAATGGCTGCTTTAGAACTCAAGCACCCGAGTCCTTCACGTCCACTCAACTTTCCACCGGATCCGGGCTTAGAGTTTACTGCGGAGACTGTCACCGTAGAGGATGTGATTTCGGGTCTTGGGTCTTTTTATACGGGTTCGGCGGCAGGCTTGGACGGGATCCGGCCAGGGCACCTTAAAGAGTTGACGTCTGTGTCTGCGGGAGAGAATGGTATGTTTGACCAGGTTGGTAAATTTTTTACTTAGTGGTCAGGTGAACCCTCTGGTGTGCCCATACCTATACGGGGCCTCCCTTTTTGCTTTGGCCAAAAAGGATGGTGGCTTAAGGCCAATAGCGGTCGGCAGCGTTTTTCGCCGGTTGACTGCCAAATTGGCGTGCCGCGCTGTCAAAGAAGAAATGGCCGAATACCTACAACCACACCAATTGGGTTTCGGGACACGCTTGGGATGTGAGACCGCTATTCACGCTGCGCGGACGTTCGTAATGGACCCGAGGAACGAGGGTTCGGTATTGCTGAAGCTCGATATTCGCAACGCGTTCAACACCTTGGAGAGAGACGTTTTGTTGAGTGAGGTCAGGGAAAAAATCCCTTCAGTCTACCCTTTTCTTCATCAAGCATACAAGCTTCCTTCCAACCTTTTCTTCGACAGTAACCTTATTCTTTCTAAAGTGGGAGCCCAACAGGGAGATCCACTCGGTCCACTTGTGTTTAGCCTAGCCATTCATAAGGTGATCCGAGGTCTCAAATCCAGCCTTAACGTATGGTACCTGGACGATGGCACAATCGGGGGCAAACCAGTAGACGTGCTGCAGGATCTGAAGACCTTAGTTCCTAGTCTTAAAGACCTAGGTCTGGAGGTGAACCCCTCGAAGTACGAGTTTTTCTCCTGCGGCTCGGAGGCTCGATCACACTTTGTTCAATTTAATTCGTTTTTCCCTGGCCTAAAGGAACTTTCTTCGGCTGACTTCCACCTTTTAGGATCCCCAATTTTTCTCTCAGCCGTTCCTGAGGCCATCACTGCTCAAAAGCAGCTTCTTCTTGTCGCTCACGAACGTTTGAAAGGCCTTTCCGCGCACGTTGCGATCATCTTACTGCGCATGTGCTTCGCTCTCCCGAAGATCACATACTTGCTGCGGACCACCCCCACTTGGCTCTGTCCCGAGGAAGTTTCGTCCTTCGACGATGCCTTGAAATCGGTGGTGGAGTCAGTATTGAACGTTTCCCTAGATGGTACTCAGTGGAGTCAGGCGGCTCAACCAATCCGATGTGGTGGTCTTGGGGTGCGTTGCGCGCAGGATGTCGGTCTGCCAGCTTTTCTGGCGTCGGCACATGGGGTTGGTAGTCTCGTTACTAATTTATTGAATCCTAATGGTGACGGGGTGATCATACCTTTTGTGTCGGATGCTGTGTTAGCTTGGTCGGCCCTCAATGCGGGCGCGTCTATCCCTGAACCAATGAATCTTCAGCGAGCGTGGGATGATGTGGGGGTGAAGCGACTCCAAGTTCAATTATTAGAGGGGGTGACAGGGGCCGATAAGGCTAGACTGCGGGCTGTGTCACAGCCTGAATCTGGAGCGTGGTTACAGGCATTGCCGTCCCCTCACCTAGGCACCCTGCTTGACGACGACTCTCTGCGTGTGGCGGTGGCTTTCCGCCTGGGCTGTAAGGTGTGTGAACCTCACATATGCACCTGCGGTTCCACGGTGGAAGCAAATGGCCATCACGCTATGAGTTGCCGACGGTGCACTGGGAGGTTTCCGCGACACCACGCTCTTAACGATATCGTCCGCAGGGCCCTTGTATCCGCAAATGTCCCCTGTGTGCTTGAGCCTCCGGGTCTGAGCAGGTCGGATGGTAAGAGGCCGGACGGACTGACTTTGGTGCCCTGGAAGAACGGCAAATGTCTACTTTGGGACGTAACGTTTGTCATCACGGTAGCCGCCAGCCACCTTAGTCGCACCATTCACTCCGCGTCGGCCGCTGCGGATGACGCCGGCTCCAGGAAGAGGCTTAAGTACGCCGACTTGGAACCGCTGTACCAGTTCGTGCCAATAGCGGTGGAGACTCTGGGGAGTTGGGGCAAGGAAGCTAAAAGCCTTATTAAAGAAATCGGACAGAGGCTCATCGAGGCGACCGGTGACACTCGTTCCGGGTCGTTCCTGGTCCAAAGGCTGTCCATTGCCATCCAACGTGGCAACGCAGCAAGTGTTATGGGCACTTTTGCACCGGGAGCGATCAGGGGCGGGTTATTTGATTAGTAGTTTTGACATATTGTACTGTAATAAATTAAGTAGGTTATTCAAATATTGTTGACATTAATTATAAACAATAAAATTAAAATTTTATTTATATATTTAATCTCTTTTGTCCGCGATTCAGTTTGTCCCAAACTATAAGGTTTTTAAATTATTACCCTCAATTTGTACTAAAAACCACAGAGTTGTTTGCGTTTAAAATTTTTGATTAATTCTGTTTTATTGCAAAACATGTCTTGTGAAATTGATATTATTAAAAGGGGTCGAGGAAACGTTTTACTTTATTGTGGATACCAATATTATAGACATAGCATTTATCGCAATGGAACATGCATATGGAAGTGTCAATTTTATAAGAAAAATAATATAATAATCTCTACAGTATTTATTATATGAACTGAGACTTTAATATATTAAGTGAGTCTTATGCGTGATAAAATAAATCTATTATGCACATTATTTTACCGTGGTTCAATTTGTCCCCACGACGCGACGCGGTTTTACTCGCGAATTTCATTTATTAGATACATGGTATTAGTTAATTATCTATACTTCTATAATAACCTCTTAGATGCTCACCATAGTAATATATCTTTATAAGGCTACCTAAATATAAGGCTAATATAATAAAGAAGTAAAGTTTGTGTTTGTAGATTTGTTAAATTGTAAGGGATTACCCCTTACAATTTAACAAAACTTGGGTTCTACTGAACCGATTTTAAAAATTCTTTCACCAATAGAAAGCCACATTATCCATGAATGTCATAGGCTGAATATCATCACGCTACTACCCAAGGGGCAATAATCATAAATGTGAACAATTCCGGTGGATTCCCATACATTTTAGGAAACTGATAAATTATGGGCATATTATGTGAGTTACAAAGGGTGCATCGGGGTTCGAAACACGCCACGGCGAAACCGGGGTGGGTCAGCTAGTCTATACATATAATAAATCTGTAACTGATCGGTGTCTGTACATGGAAGATATATGAGAAAAAATTATTAGGGGACTTTATGAATGTAATAGATGCCAAAACAATGATTTTTAGAATTTTTGTCTGTTTGTCTGTCTCTGTTTGTCCGCACCAAATTTTTATGCACGCTGGGATCAAAAACTACTGGAGGGATTTTGATCAAACTTGGTACGATTATAATTCATAGTCCTGGGCAATATAAATAGGCTACTTTTTATACAAGCTGATACCCGTGGCTTCGCCTGCGCTTCATTTTTAGGTCGTTTTTGGTCATATATCCGATTCTACTTAACCAATTACAACCAAACATACGGTAATTTTTTAGTCTAAGCAAGATCTTTCTAATAAAAAAACCGCATCAAAATCCGTTCAGTATTTTTTACGTCCATCGCGACAACACTATAAATGTTTTTTTTTTTTTCATACAAATGACGATCTTTTTTTAAGGCACTGTACTTTTTTAGGACCCAACAACAGTTTTATTAAAGAAAGATCACTACATCATCTGTCTATCAGATGAAACTCAAAATTTAATCGATAAGAAAATAAGTCAAACTTGTGAAGAGGAAGCAAAAGGACTAGAATGTGCTCCAAGCGTATATAAAAGAAGTATGATAGCAATAAGAAATGAGGGTCTTGATTTAGTTTCTAAAAAACCGATACCGTCATTTCAACAAAAAAAAGCTTCAATTTACAGAAATAGGAATAAAGAACTTGAAGTCATTAAGAACATATCTTATTGACTTTAAGTTCTTTATTCCTTCAAAATCAATGGAAAAGTCTAGAAGAAGTTGAAGTGCCCGCACCATTTAGGAAATTTATGTTGGCAGATTATTTCGATGGTGACCTTATAATATTGATTTTCTGTTCTATGGAAGCTAAATCTTTAATGACAACTACAAAACAATTTTTCATGGATGGGACATTCAAATGTTGTCCTTTTCTGTTCGCTCAGGTATATTCCATTCATGGTGATATAGGGAGCAGCAGCAGTAATACAAATATTCTGCCGTTAGTTTATGCATTAATGTCCCATAAAAGCACAAAAGCTTATTCTATTTTATTTAAATTAATCAAGACACGAATTCCTGGATGGAAACCGAGTAAAGTAAACGTGGACTTTGAAGAGGCTGCAATCGCGGCTTTACACCGATACGACGAAAAGATTATAATCAATGGATGCCACTTTCATTTCACCAATTGTTTATGGCGTAAGGCAAAAACTTTGAATATTAACAAATTTAAGCGTTCCAAGAGGATAGTGTCTTTGTGTTGTAATCTAGCTCATTTGCCTTTAGATAAAATTAACGATGGCTGGGATTACATAAAACAACAATCGTTACAAAATAACGAAGGAATTAAAAAACTCATGGAATATTTTGAAAACTTTTGGATGAAACCTGATTTTTTGAAACTATGGTGTGTGTTTAGTGAACGACACCGTACCACAAACGCTGTGGAAGGATAGCACCATAATATTAATAAAAAGTACCAAAGAATGAAACTAACTTATTAATCACATTAAATATGTTTTTTAATTAAAGCAATTTAACTTCCTTTTATGAAAATCAACCTCCCAAAAAAGGAAGAAAAGTTTGTATACAGAATGATGATTTCATCAAAGAAACACAAATGGAATTAATTTCAGGTGATATTACCATTGCTAATTTTTTGGACAAATTACGATAACATACGTACCTATATCGTATTATTTTCATAAAATGAGCTTGATTATCATAGATATAATAAGTATTCTAGGCTGATTATTTATTAAGCGCTTGAAATCATTAAAAAATAGAAAATAAATGTTTATTATTACATTACTTGATTTGCATTTAATTACTTGTCTTGATATTTTTTTATATTGTTTATGCCTTTTTTATTTATTCATATTTTGATGAATTTTTTTTAGAAAGTGGATCTAATGAGAATGATGTTGATTAACTTTAGTTTCACTTGTTCCATGGAACTACTGACTAAAACAAATCTCACTAGTTCCATGGATCAACTACGATTGAACTAGTGAAACCAGTTCGACTAAGGTTTGTTTCATTTATTCCATTATCTAAGCGGATGGGATCGCATGGAACTACTGAGAAAAAAAAGTCTCACTAGTTCCACGGAACTAATTGCTGGTGGAACTAGTGAGAATTTATTTTATTTTTTTATTTATTTTATTTATTCAACTTTATGCACAGCAATTTTGTACAAAGGCGAACTTAATGCCAAAGGCATTATCTAACAGTCAACCTTAGGGTGATGCAGAGATACATTGAGGTAGGTGCAGTGCACTATGTTCACAATAATAATACATACATTGTACATACACACTATAATACATAAGAAATTCATACTCATACTTTTAAATATGTTAGGTACTTATAAATATTCGTATAATATATGCTTATATAATATAAACTTACCTATACTTATATAACTATACATAATGACAAAATATTTCTAACATTAAGGTTTTACACATTGCTATGACTAGGGGCTACTGTAGTAGAACTGACGTACTTTGTCCTTGAACGTTGCACGGTTAGTGGTCATCCGGATTTCGAGAGGAAGCGCATTCCAGAGGAGAATTGCTTGCACGAGGAAAGAAGAATGAATTAGGCTGGAACTATGAGTAGGACAGTGGAGAAGACGGTTGTCAGCTGACCGCAGATTTCTGTTGTGGTGAGAACCAAGTAGCTGAATATGAGATGATAAATAAGAGGGGACATTAGGAGTGGCTAAAATTTTATGTATCATCATCACCGCCCTCAAGCTGCGTCGCTGACGTATCGGCAACCATCCTAACTCCGAACGATGAGCTGAGACGTGATCATATTTCCTAAGGTTAAAGGTGAATCGAATACAATTGTTGAGAAGGCGGTCGAGTTTATTGAGCAGATCTGCATTCAGGTCGAGATAGCATACATCACCATAGTCCACGATTGGAAAGATTAGCGTCTGCATTAGCATTGCTTTGGTTTTGGTTGGTAGGAAATTTTTGAGGCGATAAAGACTACGCAGCATTAAAAATAATATTGGCTCTATTGCTCCGTATTGTAATTTTTCCAATAATTTATAGTATTCTACGTCGAACATTATATCTTTATTCTTTCTATTTTTTTAAGGTAAAAAAGATGCTATTTTTTAATTTTGAGTTAATACATTTGGCTTCTTTTTTCAATTTGTTTAAAAATAAAAACAAATTTGGGTTCGAGGGAATTTGGCTGTTTAAACGTCTATGCCAACCCTCAACGTAATTCGTTGTTCGATGTCTCTCGAATGCAACACTTAACATTTTGGGCAGGTAATTTATTATTTTATTAAAAGGAAACCATTGTTTTTCCATGTAACTGAAATTTTGAAATTCGACTACCTTCTGTAAAAAGTTGTACAATAGACTTCTATGCTTCAGGAATGAAGGTATGTGGAAGTAAAGGCAATATAGAACGAAGCCTTGATATTTTCCTTCCACTCAATGTTTCATCGAGTGTATATTTCTTAGCATTTCTCCAGATTGCCTCATTGTAATGATGATAACAGCCTGTAATTGAGACGTCCAGAAAAACTACTTGTACTGCGTTTATTGGAGCCTTCTTATAATCAGCTTTGTAATTTACTAAATTTATAGGTAGCTTTTCTATTAAAATGGTGAAAAATCTAAGTCTCTTCTGTTTTGTTCGGCAAAAGGCCATAAATTACTGGCTTTATGTTTGTCATTTTGCTGGAGGAATTAATACCCATATGAAGAGTATATAATTGATAGAAAGGTTTTTACTGCCTTAAACGTTCCGTTACCCATAAACATATCTTTTTTATTTTGAATTATTTTTCTTACATGGTTTGTAGTAAACGCTAAGTTTTTATCAGAATCACCATATGTGCATAGCAAAAAGTTATCACCTAATACTTTGGGAACATACACATCGTTAAGAGTGGTACAAATTATCACACTCTAAAAAATCTTCCTAGCTCTATAAAGAGAGCTTCTGGGCGAGTCAAATAACGGTACTACTCCTTCCATATCTTCAACTTTTATCAAATATTTGTTCAAATTTTGGCACACATCGATCTTACATTTGTCAATTATTAGACTTACTATATTATCTTCAGCATCGCGATTGCACGAAGGTAAAGACTCTC
The DNA here is from genome assembly GCA_963662185.1 of Eilema griseolum. Taxonomy (NCBI): domain Eukaryota; kingdom Metazoa; phylum Arthropoda; class Insecta; order Lepidoptera; family Erebidae; genus Eilema; species Eilema griseolum. Next base: position 177,525 of record CAVLEM010000013.1, on the reverse strand, counting down.
GTAAAATTTTAAACTTGTCTCGTCTTGTTTATCCAAAGTCACGGCGGCGGTACAATCTTCCCTTACACAACGCCAGCTAGACGAACCACTCTTATTAGTTGTTTTAAAGTTTCAAAATTTCGCTCATAAATGGGTAGGATTGGTCCAAAGTCAGTACAAACCTCCTCTTTGCACTTATTTATTGTCAATATATGCTATGGAGCGAGCTATGCTTGGAGTTTCTCTGAAGGATAGAATTCGGAACGAGGTTATCCGACAGAGAACCAAAGTTACCGACATAGGCCACAGAATAAGCAAGTTGAAGTGGCAGTGGGCTGGCCACAATATATAAATATATATATATATATATTTATATATTTATAATCCCATATATATTTATATATATATATATATATATATATAAATATATATATATATATATACTTAAAATGTATTTTATAAGTTGTATAATAGTTATTTTATTTTTATTGTATTTAATATTTATAAATTATTTCTGTATAGATTACTTAGAATTGAGATATTATATATATATATATATATATATATATTTATATATATATTATAGTTTCTTATCTTCGCTTCACACATCTCCACAAAGTTGTATTTGTATTTATTTTACTTAAATTGTACCTGTATCCTCTAAGGTAACCACGACGAATCCCATATTCCTGTTGATTGCCCCGCCATTATAAACATGTGGGTATTTTGATAAAGTAGACGTTATAGACACATGGTCAATTTGGTACAGTAGACATTTTAGACCTTAGACATTTTGATAAAGTAGACTTTATGTACCTAAGCCGATTTTAACGATAAATGCCGATAAGCAATGAGTTTTTGCCTTTCTGAGTTTTTATAAACTTAATGTCCATTTTGAACACAAAAAAATATATTGTAAGATTATTATTTTAATTAAGACACTTAAAATGTATTTTATTGTAATTATTTCACTGTAACAGATAATATTCAAACGTTATTTATTTAATTGTAACTTTAATGTCAGATTATGTGCAAAAGTGACAGTGACACCTTCACGACATTAGTGACGTTAGGTGTCACTGACACTGACAGATGGTTGTCTTCGAATAAGCCAGACGGACATTTATTATTCGAATACCGACAACGGAACCGTTAACAGTGTAGGAAATTAAATCGTAAGATATCTATGTAATCTTGTTTCATTTCTGAGTTTGAAGGCCTATTCCTTTAATATTGATAGTTCGGAAAAAAAATATTGACATTAAAAACTAAAGACTTCATATTATAAAAGCGTGTGTGGTAATATGTGGATGAGTTTGATTATCTTTTTAAGTGGAATGCTAAAGAGGTTTATGTACAAATATTAATAACTAACAGAAATATAAGTGTTAGGTATCTACCGCAATCTCCTTTAATTTCATTGATAAATTGTGATTTTGAGAAACTGACTTTTTGGGCAATTGACATTTTAGGAAACGGATATTTTGAGATTTTTTGGGTTGTGGATGTTCCTGAAAACGGACGTTTTGGCAAAGTAGTAAAGTAACATCAGATGTTTTGGGAACGGATGTTTAGGGGAACGGATAGGATGTACCGAAAGGAGAGACGGGCTTATGCCAAGTTTCCTGATCCTGGTGTATGTATGATGATTGGCGTGTTCATGCGTGTGTGTGCGTTATAATTATGGTGTTAGTTAGGTGAATGTCTTGCATAGTGTGACTAGTGTTAAGCGTGAGGGGTGGTTGGGCTTAAAAATCTGCGGTCTATTGAGCATGTGTCTATCACTATAGATTTCTTCTGTAAGGGTATGTAAGTGTTTTTGTGGAGATCTAACAAGTTTAGGGCGTTTAAAATTATTATTATTACTATCTTAATTTTTCTAGAGCGTGACCAATTGAGATCTCTTGACTTATAAGTTGAATCACGGTCTGTCTAATGTAGTCATCTCGGATAATATATTTTTGTTTTCGCTGTTTTGGAATCTGAATGTCGATGAATGACTCATTATCAACAATTACATTTAATAGACGTAACAATGTTACGTTGTTTTTATTTATACATTAGACTGGAGTGGAATGATTCCAAGACATTGTTAGTTCGGTGACGTTGCTCAAAAGCGCTGATTCTATCAAGAGGATTTTAAGTAACTGTTGAACCTATGCTATGCTATAAATAAATGCATTTTCAAATTTATAGCTTCATATTCAGATTGTATGTATCTAACATTGATTCTTTCGGAAGAAGTGCTAAAACTGCACACAGTGCTATAATTAGTTTTTCATCTTTGCTGTTGTGTTTTTGTTTCTTTCTCATGCGCAACATGTTCCGGGTCCCGTGATAATAGCAACCTATTACTTGTGCGTTTGTGTAAAATTTTAGTAAACCATTCCATAGGGCAATCTCTAAGTCGGAATGCATCGATTTGATATCTAAATCTGGCAATTTTTTTTTAAATCAAGTTCAAAAATGCTCATAGATGGATTTAGCCAAAAATGTTACATAGACCACTTTAGTTCCAGATTAATCAATCAATCAATTAGTCTTTAAACCAAAATACCTGAAGTTCAATTCGTCATGTTACCAAATTACCTGATTTCTGAATAAACTTAATCCCAAAATGACTGAATCCCTAAATAACCGAATGGACTAAATTTTGGCAGTCACTGACATTTCCAATTAAATATTGAAACAGTCCCAATTTATTTGAGTATTTGAACTGTAAATCCTACTTCCCGATCCAGAAATTTTTTGGCTGGAAAATTTAATACAGGCTGCTTTTTAAAAATGTGAAAACTACATATCCATACCAAAATATATTTGAGGCGAACGGGGATTAAAATTAAATGTAAACTTACATGAAAATATAACAAAATTTATTGGGTTTTATAACCACTAGATAACATAATATAATAATTTTTAAAAATAATAATTTGAGTCAATAATATATTATTAATTAATTCATTATTAATTAATTAAATAAATTCTGTCAGCTAGCAGCAATGCCAATACTGAGCAGAGAGACACAATTTGCTTTTCAGGTTTGTTTTTTGTATGACCAGAATCTTTACCATTTCTCCACATAGCTCTTGACCAGTGATAGTAACAACCTCGTATTACCACACCAGGAAATACTTCAGCCATAGCTTTAACTGCCGCAATTTCAAAATCCGAATTGTGATTTGATTATATTGAATAATGTTTCATACGTTTGTATCTTCTTGTCGGTTAATAAAGCGTAAAACAGTGACACTACGCTAGTAGTGTTATTGAGCTGCCCATTTCTCCATGTATTGTAAACAGTTGTACAAATGGAGAAGAACAACACTTGAATGTGCCGTCACCAAAAAATTCTGCTATATTTGCAATAATTTTTCTTGTTTCACTAGTGCAGAACACCAATATTCTAGATCCGTTAAAAGAATAATCAGCTAACAGAAATTGATAATGCTGTACGTGAATTTCTACTTAAAGAAGAAAGAAAGAAAGAAATCATTTTTTATTTTACTTAGCATTAAAACAGATATACACAGTACAGCAATATGTGACAAAAGTCAAGTAGAAATAAAGGCCGCCTCTCAGCTTAATGCTGCCCGCGTTGTGTGCAGGCAGACAGGGTTGATTTTCAGAGACGGCCGGAAGGCCGGTTTTGACATCACTTTAATCCAGAAGGTTATAAAAAACTACAAACTATCATGATGCTCAATGATAATAAAAAACATTACAAAAATTAAAACTAAAATAAAATAAGTAGGAAAAAAAGAACTGGTAACAATTTGACACTACCTAAAAAACGGAAAAACGGAAAAACCTAAATATTTTCGAAAAACTATGTGATGTACACAATTTTAATACGAGAAACAAAAATAAACTAGTTGTACCAAAACTTAGGCTTCACAAGGTTGGTGGTTCATTTGTAGGCAGCTGCATTAAAATATTTGATAAAATTCCTCAGGATTTTTTTTTTGAACTTTAAAGCACTGCGACTGTGCGACAAAGGCAGAAAAATGAGTGCCATGGAAGCCCTCGAAATAAATAGAGTACGAAATACAAACAGAAATAATATATTAAAATCAGCAATTAGATTTAAGCTCATCACCTCTATTGCAATAATGATGACATCTACATAACTATTTATTTCACTTTATTTGGTTTAATCTCTTAATTTGGTATAATTTGATATATTTGACATGGTTAATTTTCATCTGAAATAATTCACATTCACATTTATTAGTATTACTACTACTATACGTTGTACTACTATACGTTGTAAATGCTAATACTCAGCGTTGTTGCTCTTACTACGCCTGTTCCACTAGTGTGTCCTTGCCGTCTACTGATGCTATACCAATGCGTAACACAGTTTGTACTGTGCTTTACCGGAATTCTTCTCATCTCTGGAGCCACAAAAAGCAAATAGATCTAGTATTGTACCTAAAACAAAAAAGAAAGCAACATAAATACACCTTGTGTAGCTACTATAGATATTTATGTGAAGATGATGATTCAAACTGGACTTGGATAAATCTCTCAATGTTTAAATGATGTTCATAGATGACTTGTCATTAAAATTAGACTTAATAAAGATAAATTTTGAAACTGTCAAAGATCCATGTACATGTAAACAAATCTTCACATCAGAACATAACTTTAAAATACTCACAATCAATATTAGAAGTATACAAAAAAACTTTGATACCTTACTTGTGGCTTTGAAACGCTTGGATATTTCTATGGATGTCTTAGTGCTAACGGAATGTTGGCTACATGATTCATCAATTATACCTGAAATACGCGGCTATAACTTATTTAACACACATGAACAGACTAACCAAAACGGTGGTGTAGTGACATATGTAAAAGATATCTGGAACGCCACAGTTTCAGAACCTCCCTTCGACGAGGCAGACTGTTTGACCATAAATATACATAAAATTATTACTATCCTCGCAATTTATCGTTCACCGTCATTCAGAAATATAGACAACTTTCTATCTTCTCTCGAAAATTATCTCGATGAAATAGCTGATCTGCCACTAATAATTATCGGTGACATAAACGTTAATATAATGGATACTTAATATTAATGTTGTATGGCTGAAAATGGCCTTCTTCCAGCTATAACGCAGCCCACTAAAGGGTCATCATGTCTTGATCATATTTATGCCAAAAATGTGGGTAGCTGCGATACAATGATTGGCATTGTATGTCAAACTAATATTACAGACCATTATCCAATCTTAATCGGCCTACGCGTTAACGGATCGAAACCTACCCGACCGAGACGCTTTATCAAAAAAAAAATTATGATGCTATTAAATCTGACCTCGCATCAATCAACTGGTCGACTGTTTGCAATAATACCAAAGTTGACCAAGCAAATGAAATTTTTACTAAGATCTTGCTAGGAATTGTTATTAAACACGCGAAAGACGTGAAATTAAGTCGATCAAAATAAACACTGAAGCCTTGGATAACTCCGGGACTGGTGCGATGTATGCGTCATCGTGATAGACTACACCTGCAAGCTAGAAATGACCCCGATAATTTAATCCTCAAAAAAATCTACACACGTTATCGGAATTTCTTTGTCAATTTATTAAGAAAACTAAAATTAGATTGCGAAAGCAAGCAACTAGAAGACAGCAAAAATAATCTGAAAATATTTTGGCGGACAATAAGAAACATTTGCAACCAAAATTAATAAAGACCCTGTTGAACTTCTCACATTACAAGGTACTTCAAATGCCCAACAATCTATCGATTCAAAAAACAGCCATTTTTCCACAAAAGGAAAAACATTGGCCGATCAGATACTGTCTAGGATCAACAAAAATGAAGACGAGCTTGCACAAAGTGTCTGTCTCAAACATTCCCCTGTCGACTCATTCTTCATTAGTCCTACCGACCACATGGAAATCGAAAAGAAAATTATTAGCCTGCAAAATGATAAACGGTCTCAGTAACTCTCTCATTAAACACATTAAGGATGAAATCATACTTCCACTTATACACGTATTAAACCTCAGTCTCTCACAGGGAATCTTCCCACGTGAGTGGAAGACTGCATTGGTTTGTCCAATACATAAAAATGGACCGAGAGATATTCTCAACAACTTTAGACCAATTTCTCTTTTAGGAGGCTTTTCTAAAATACTTGAGAAAGTGGTAAACAAACGACTCTTAAGCTTTTTAGAACCCCGTAACTAGATCTCCCCTAAACAATTCGGTTTCCGAAAAAACAAGAGTACTGAGGATGCTGTTACGCAACTAACTACACTGGTGTCTTCGCACCTGGACAGGAGGCAGTGTTGTGTTGGTGTGTTCTTGGATCTGGCGAAGGCCTTTGACACTGTCTCCGTTTCTATACTCTTGAAAAAGTTGGAGGCCCTGGGAGTCAGAGGAGTTGCCCTAAATTGGTTTACGAGTTATTTAATGGAACGAAGACAGTGTGTAAGGATTGGCCAGATAATAAGTGGCCCACTATACATCCATTTTGGCGTGCCGCAAGGGAGCATACTCGGCCCAACACTGTTTCTCCTGTACATAAATGATATACATCATGGCCCAATCAACAGTGCTGACATGCTCTGTTATGCAGATGGCACTGCTATAATTTTTCATGGACCCACGTGGCCACACACACTGCAGTGTTCGGCGGCTGAAAGGGGAATGTCTCAAATCTCACAGTGGTTGCAACAAAATCTTCTTACATTAAATACCAAAAAGACTATGTACTTATGTTTTCACAAGACTGCCTCAGCTCCAAGCACTGAAATAAATATAAAAATTCACAATGGGTTCTGTGATGAATCTTCTTGCACCTGTGAAATACTAACACGTATAAACGTAATTAAATATCTCGGCGTACATATGGATGAAAACCTATCGTTCAAGGTACACATTGGTACCCTCTCGGCCCGAATTCGTAAACTCATTAAAGTTGTGCGAAGTCTGCGTGACGTTACGTGTTTGGATACCCTAAGGTTAGTATATTATGCACTGTGCCAGTCACTGATAGTCTATTGTTTTACGTGCTGGGGTAGTGCAGCCAAAACTACTTTGATTCAGGCCGAGAGAGCTCAACGGTCATTGCTAAAGGTCATGCTGAAAAAACCTTTTAAATACCCTACTGTAGATGTTTATAAGGAGGTGAGAGTTCTCAGCGTGCGCCAGCTGTATATACTTAAAACCTCACTATCTGTACATAAGACAGCTATTTCATCAAGCGATTTCGAATCTCTTACAAAACGAAGGGTTTACAGACTTGCCATCCCATCAGTAAATACTAAGTTTGCGCAACGTGTTGGTCGGTTTGTTTGTGTCCATGTATACAACAGAGTCGCCAGGCATTGTGATATTAAAAATAGGTCTGTAAATGAGGCTAAGAACATTGTATATAAGTGGCTAAAGTCATTGAATTATAACGCTACAGAAGATCTTCTAGAAATAACATGCTAGTATGTAAGCACATACACCAATCCTTCTGTTGAAATCTATTATTCGAATGATGCCTATCTATGTAGATAATAATCTATTAGAATTGATTGTTTGCTGAGCTGAGAGACAATTTATTAATAGTGATAAAGCAATTATATGTTTAAATAGGTTTCCTCGATACAGGCTTGCCTAGTGAGGAAACCACAGATAGATCTAGGTTAAGTTAAGTTGGTTTTCTGCAGAATGTTTCTCATTAGATCATCACATGCTTATTACACAAAACTTGGTCAGAGTTACCCAAAATGACTATACTTGTTGTGTTATGAAATTGTGTACCTATGTAACATTTTGCATCAATAAATATTTTTTCATTTTCATTTTTCATTTCTTATAATTTTTTAATTGACATTAGAACTTAAATACATAATAGTAATAATTCATAAATTCAAAATATATTTAGGACCATATACATATTATTTCCCTAAATTTTGGGGAAAAAATTTATACTGGTATACATAATTTTACAACTACCTACTTGTGTAATACCCAGTCTAGCCATAAATATTGTTACGAAGAAAAAACATTTTTTTTATTGCAAATAATATTTATTACTTTTACAGTGTGTTAGTTTAATACATAAATATAAAACAATTTAAAATATAAAAAGCATATTCGAAGTGGTCTCCATTGGCTGCAACACAGTCCTTTAAACATTGAGGCCAGTTATCAATAGAAGCACGCACTCTTTCCTTGGGAAAATTCTTCACTGCCAATCGTATGGATTGTTTTAGGGACTCCAAATTATCATGGCGTTTAGAGCAAGCCATACTCTCTAAAACTGACCATAAATCATAATCCAGCGGATTAAGATCGGGACTAGACGACGGCCAGTCTTCAGCTCTGATGAAGTCCGAAACGTTCACTTCCAACCAAGACTGCGTGGACCGAGCTTTATGTCCCGGCGCTGAGTCTTGTTGGAAGGACCATACTTGGTTATTGAACATGGTGTTGTTAAGGGGTTTAACTACCTTCTCAAGAATGGTATCTTGATACATTTGTGCCAATGTTTTGATACCTTTTTCACAAAAATATGGCTCAGTCACTCCTTCATAGCTAACACCCCACCAAACCATCACTGAAGTCGGATAATGCCCATGTTGCACTCTGTCGACTAATTGGGAAGCTTTGAGCTTTGAGCATAAATATGGTCATTTTGTTTGTTAAAATGTTCCTCAATTGTAAAGATTTTCTCATCCGTAAACAAAATTTTTCTGTGACCTCCCTTTGCGTACCGCTTCAGTAGTTGCTTCGATTTTACCACCCTATTCTTTTTTAAATTATCAGTTAAAAAATGGCCAGTGCGTCTCCTATAGGCTGCAAGTCCTAAGTCATCTTTTAAAATGCGCGACATGGTTCTGGGTGCTATCTTCATCTCCCGAGATAAAATCTTTTGCTTTCGGACAGGATTTCTTCGAATTCTTTCCCTTACTGCTTTGACCACCTTTTTCGTACGAACACTACGTGGACGGCCAGATCTTTTTCTGTCACAAACAGAGGAGGTCTCATTGTACCTATTAATACACAAACACCGGTACACAAACATTTGACTAATACCAAGCGTATGGAGAGTTTTAAAAATTACATTCGGCTCCATACCAACTTTGTGTAATGCAATCACAGCGATTCGGTTTTCTTTATCACCCCACTCTATTTTAATATAGCAAAATATTGTACAATGTATTGGCGCCAAAATTAGAAAACACAATGAACAATCGTATAAAAATGACAGATTCCAAATTCAAATGTAATATCTTTCTTATTTTAATTGTAACAGTATTTATGGCCAGACTAAGTATGTTTGAGTGTCGCAATGTTTCTAATAGGAATGTCATTATAAAACTTTGAGGATGCCGTAAGGCGAAACCGGTCAGGTGTAATAAGCAATAAAGTAATGTGGAAAAGTACAAGTGAGTTATCAATATGTGTCCTCAGGATTTGATTAATATGCCAATAAATAAATTTAAATTAGAAGCGAAAAAAACTTAAATGACTATAAAGTGATGATTACTATAAAGTGGATGAGCATCTTAATGATGTTAATGCGTGGTCAACGTAAGTCTTTTGCTTGCTCGCACAAAATAAATTGTAAACTAAAGCAAATTTAAAAAAAGAAAAATAATCTAGTTCTAATATAGTTCGCTGAGTTTGCTGGTATCTTCTCAGTAGAACTAACCTACCGAACCAGCGAAAGAATCATTTTCCAATTATTTATTTTTACATTATCTAATATTTTTATATTATTTCTTGACATATCCAATTGTAAAATTTTGACGTTCATATGTGCCCTTTGTGTGCCTAAACTGAATAAATGAAATTGATTCTTTGATTCTACAGGACGCTCCCCACGCTTCCGCTAGCTCAATGTCAAATGAACTCCGGCGCAAGCGAATGTGGCTATACCACGCATACGCATGTGCCACGCCCGCCATCGCCGTCAGCCATGTAACTGACACGTCATATCCGTATATACTAAGCTTTTTTCGTCTCAAATTACTTGATATTGGCGTCTCGCCATTAATAATTTTATAAACATTTACACGTTACAAGTGAATACTTGACATTGGCATAATTGCAGCGCTTTCCTGAAGAGGCCGTTAATAATCGTACAGTGTAGCAAATGCAGTGCCGATTATACCTTGAGATGTATGAGTGTCATCACAAAAAATACAACCCACAAGTCAACACACCGATGCCATGCAGCTAAACACCTCAACAAAGTCTAGGGAACAAGATGACCCCAATTATTTTTTTTCGTGTAAATCTTGTTTTGCAAATAACTGGCAGCAAATAAATAAAAATAGAATAAAGTAGATTACAGAGTTGTTCGAAATTTAAAAATAAATTTAAATAAGTAATGATTTTCGAATATGGAGGGAAAACTTTTAAAAGTGTTTGATTGTGCAGTTTCTCTGAGGCAAAATAAAAATTATTTTTTTTGTTTGTAAATAACGTTTATTATCAATAATACGTCTTTTACGTATGGTTTGTGCATTTTTGTGACTGTAGTCATCATGTCACGTCGTCATTTAAGTCGCGAAGAGATGTTAAGGGCTGTTGGTATGCTGCAAGCTGGACGAACTCAACGCGACGTAGCGGATGCTGTCAACACCCAACCAAGCATAATTTGCAGATTATGGGCACGCTACAGGTCTACAGGGGATGTTGCCGAACGTCACAGGGGACGAAATAGGGTTACTACCCCGCGACAAGATCGTTTCTTGCAAAATTCCGCAAGGCGGCAACCCACGATTACTGCTCGTCAGTTGGTCGCAGGCCTCCAGTCTCAGCATCAAGTGGTTATTAGCGATCAAACTGTCAGAAGAAGACTACACGAAGCCAATCTTTATGCTCGCAGACCGCTTAGGGTTCCAGCTCTTCGACGTGGAAATCGAGGTCGTCGCTTATTGTGGGCTAACGCACATTTACAGTGGACCGACCATCAATGGGCACGGGTTCTGTTTTCCGACGAATCTTGCTTCGGTTTTCATCCTGATTCGAGAAGAGTGCGTATATGGCGAGTTCCTGGACGTCGGAGTCGTCTCCAGAATCCGCAAGAAGTTCATCCTTACCAAGGTGGAACAATCATGGTATGGGCTGGAATTCGCCTTGGTGGAAGGACCGACCTCGTTTGGATACGGGGCAATTTGAATGCAAACCAATACATTCAGGAGGTTATACACCCCATGGTAATCATCGACAGCAGTTCGGTCAAGATTTTATGTTCATGCAAGATAATGCACGGTCACACACCGCGAAGGTAGTGGTCAATGCGTTAAGCGAGCACAATATGACGACGTTGGAATGGCCTGCTCAGTCTGCCGACCTCAATCCCATAGAGCATGCCTGGGATTTGCTTGGGAGAAGAGCTTTCAGTGATTCTTTGGAAAATCTGAACACTGAAGAACAACTTTTTTTACACCTTCGCAGTGTATGGAGCCATATTCCACAGACGATGATTGACAATATCATACTAAGTATGCCACGCCGTTGTCGAGCTGTTGCTAATGCTTTAGGAGGTCCTACAGATTATTAAAAACGTTTAAAGTACGGTTAATTACTGTATTTCTTACTACCTCGTTATTTTTGTGCCTAATCATAGAAGGTTGTAATACTCAATATTGGCACTATTCAATTCTTTCTTAAAAAAAAAAAAAATTGGTATGAAAATGTTTTTATTAAAATTAAAATTAAAAACGGTATAAAAATACCCTTCTATTGATATAAAACACTCACTATTACAAGAAAGGGTTTTTAAATAAAAACTAGAAATGTCCTTGTTCCCTAGACTTTGTTGATATGTGTATAAATGAACATGGTAAGCAGATTCCCGTTTTGAAGTCAGCTCGAATGTGTGTTAACAATAAATGCAGTTGATAAATTTTCAACTTTCAGATACGGCATCTATCCTTCTATAAGCAAGCAATAGCAGAGCATCAAGTCAGAGAACGCCGGGCAATGGGCACTCAGGCACTCTCCACACGCCTCTCATTGAAGGCTATGAAGGGTAAGTAAGAGAAAAAGAAAAAAATCGGTATTCCGCTCAAGATTAGCAGATTGATATAATAAAGAATTTATGAATGGAGATAGCTACTTAATAGTTTGGATGAAAAAACTAAGACATATTATACAATGATTGATATGAATATTGTGTACGTACGATTCATTTCGTTTCGTTTCGTGTACGTACGTACGTTTCGTTTCATGTACATGTACGTACGATTCATTACGTACGATTCATTCGCTGCTCGTCTATAAACAGCCAGAAGAAACAATAATGATAATATTCAAATAAATGTACAATTTTTTATTCTAAAAATGACTTAGACTGCGCCACCATATACATGGTCTTGAGACGATGTACAAAAGAATTTTATTTTCAGGCAGCGGACCGGTGGGGAGAGGACATTCCAACAGTGTGTCCGTAGACAGTATCGCAGTAATTAAACTTTGACAAAACAAGGCTATCAACTAGAAGCTTACGTAGCGACTCACTTATATACTGACGTATTTTATAGAGGATTTTTAGTCTGTAGAAGCATTTACTGACTACTTTATTGATACGTGCCTCAAACCGTAACTCTGAGTCCGTAGATAGTCCAAGGTTGGTCGCAGTATCCACCCTCTCGATCCTCTCAATGCCAGTAGTGATTATTGGGTCCATTTCTATTATGAATTTGACCTGATTTTTGGAGCCTAACACTAAGTAAGAGAAAAAAGAAAAAAATCGGTATTCCGCTCAAGATTAGCAGATTGATATAATAAAGAATTTATGAATGGAGATAGCTACTTAATAGTTTGGATGAAAAAACTAAGACATATTATACAATGATTGATATGAATATTGTGTACGTACGATTCATTTCGTTTCGTTTCGTGTACGTACGTACGTTTCGTTTCATGTACATGTACGTACGATTCATTACGTACGATTCATTCGCTGCTCGTCTATAAACAGCCAGAAGAAACAATAATGATAATATTCAAATAAATGTACAATTTTTTATTCTAAAAATGACTTAGACTGCGCCACCCTATACATGGTCTTGAGACGATGTACAAAAGAATTTTATTATCAGGCAGCGGACCGGTGGGGAGAGGACATTCCAACAGTGTGTCCGTAGACAGTATCGCAGTAATTAAACTTTGACAAAACAAGGTTATCAACTAGAAGCTTACGTAGCGACTCACTTATATACTGACGTATTTTATAGAGGATTTTTAGTCTGTAGAAGCATTTACTGACTACTTTATTGATACGTGCCTCAAACCGTAACTCTGAGTCCGTAGATAGTCCAAGGTTGGTCGCAGTATCCACCCTCTCGATCCTCTCAATGCCAGTAGTGATTATTGGGTCCATTTCTATTATGAATTTGACCTGATTTTTGGAGCCTAACACCATTGAAATACAAAAAACCCAAGATACACAGTGCGGACATCAAAACCGTCCGCATAAAATCACCGCTAAATTTCAAATTAAGCGCTCATTTCAAATTGTCTCGCATCGCCTGTGTTTATGTACGCACGACAAAAATGCCGAAGTGTTCTATGAAAAATTGCAAAAATAATACGTCAAGAACTTTAAAAAAGGATGGAATATCTTATTTTCGGTAAGTAAAATAGTTTATTGATTTGCTTTCCTGGTTTTCATGACCAAATATAGGAAGTATTATGTGATTTTGATTTATTTTATCTAAAATCTTAACATAACGGTCCAATATATTACAGCACATTTCAATAGTTGCGTATCAGTGTAAGAACAACGCATTGCAACGTCCTTTAAATTAGTCGCATAATACAAATGACCCTGTTCGTTTCAATGGAGTCGATTTTTTAATATTGAACTTTTTTTTTATTAATAAAAATAATAAGTTTGTTCACATTTTGACTTTATTTGAGTTTAATTTGTAACTAACGTTTATACATCATATGATATAACATAGTTTTGAATCGACTTTCACAAGTTGAAGAGGAAGACATGTGGACTATATTTTTGAATTTTCTGTAAATTTCGATTACTTAGGACATGCGACATGCTAATGACAGTAGTGTCAATGCTCGTGGTTATAAAAATATGTATTTATTTAATTTTAACTATAAGAAGCACCACTCATCACCACCAACTTAAATTTGATGCATGATACCAAATTCAAAGCTTTCACCACCACCATGCAATCATCATATACTAAATACCTACTTAGTTTCTACAATATGTACTAATATTATATGTTTGTATTTTGGTATTTGTTTGATTGAACTAGGTAATTAAATTAAAAACACGAACTGAGCAAAACGACGGAAAAAGTGTATATTGGTGACAAGAACAAGAGAATTTTTTTTTAAACGTCATAATATGACAAGTGCACAATATTCATAATAGATGGCGTTCAGAGTTGCAAGTCAGAAGCCCAATCTGAATCACAGTAGCCAAACACTCTTCTTTCATCTTTATTTTGACTCAATTTTAATTTATAATCCTTAGTTCCTTTTATGTAGCGTAGCACTCTTTTTACTGCTAACCAGTGTTGTATTTCTGGTTTGTTGTTGAAACTACTCAATTTGTTTACAACAAAACAGATATCTGGTCTTGTACCTTGTGATAGGTAAAGCAAACTCCCAATAGCTTCTTGATAAGGTACATTACTAATAATATTATGTTGATCTCCTGTGCTGATCAATTTGGAGCTAAGATCACAGGGCGAATGGACTGGATTACAATCTGTCATATTGAATCTCTGTCGGATTTTTTCTATATAAGCAGTCTGAACAATATAAATTTTGTCTCTGGCAGCGTTTTGACTTATCCTCCAGCCAATAAAATAATTAACAGGTCCAAGCGATTTCATTTCAAATTTTCTTTTAAGTTGTAGCTTGGTTTCTTTACCTTTCTCTTCATTATTATAAAAAATAAATAAATCATCAACATATATCAATATAAAGATGATGCTTCCATTATCAATTTTGTAGTAAATACATAGATCAACAGACGTACTTTTCTCCCAACTGTTTGAGAACAGAAGTAAGTTTTAAATTCCATTCGCCTGTTTTAAGCCATAAATAGACTTATTTAATCTGCAAACTTCTTCTCCGTGTTCATAGTCAGGTGGTTGATTCATATATATTTGAGCATCTATATCTCCCTGCAAAAATGCTGTTACTGCATCCATTTGATCTATATATAAGTTTTCTTTTACAGCTAATGCAAACAAATATCTTATTGAAGTATGCCGTACTACCAGAGCAAACATTTCATTATATTCAGTTCCATTCTTCTGTCTGAATCCTTTTATGACTAATCTTGCTTTGTATTGTACAATTTCACTATTTGCATATATTTTCATTTTATAAACCCATTTGCAAGGGATTATTCTTTTGTCTTCAGGTAGAGTTACCAATGTCCACGTATTATTCTGAAAGAGCGATTCATACTCGCTATCCATAGCTTCTTCCCACTCTTTTGCTTTTGGGCTTGAAAGAGCGTCTTCCACAGTCTCTGGTTCCTTTAATAATGTTGATGAACTTGTTGGTATCTCTTCTTAACAAAAATAAGTAGTAGGTTTAATATTCCTTGGCCTCAGAGTTATATTTCTTAATGGTATAGAATCGTCATCAATCAATCGTCTTTCCGGTGTGTAATCTCTTTATGAATTTGATATATCACTGCTGGCATCATACAATTGTTCCTCTTCTGAACTTTCATTTACTAAAGTATCGGTATCAGATTCTTGTTTGGCTGTCGTTTCCTGTTCTTGCATAGAAGTGTGTGGCATAATTACACAATTATTCCTACCTTTTCAACTAAATATTTTTTAACGGTTAACAAATTGTTTCGTTGATAAATACATGTTCCACCCAAAAATATATACACACTGAGATGAAAGTATAATTATATGTCGAGAACATATTTTTATAAATTATTTAAATACTAAATGAACGTACATAGTATAAAAATAAAAAGTATAAACATGTGAAGTCGCCATTCCATGCCTTGTCCTACCGGCAGACTTCAGTCGTAAAATTTTATTGCTTTTTGTGCACTGCTTTGTAAAAGAGCTTTAAAAAAATGTGCGTAAGGTTGAGTTTGCAAAAAAATATGTTTATAACATAACTATAACTACTTATGTGTGATTGGAGACAGATTCAAGTGTTACTTTAGTTCGAGACTGTGTATCTTGGGTTTTTTTTGTAATTCAATGCCAAACACCATGAATTTTGATTTTGAAGGGTTTAGTACCAGTGAATTCCGCCCTGCCCATGTCACCACTCTGGCCAGGTCCTCATTGATGGCTGCTGTTGCCGTAGCTCCTTCGGATGGTTTGAAGGATTTGTAGAGCTGTATATCATCAGCGTTCATGTGATATTTACAGTTATTGATTGAGTTGACAATGTCTGCGCTATACAATATGTACAACGTAGGCCCCAAAATAGATCCCTGAGGCACGCCTCTGGACACCGGGCATGGGGGGGAGACAATCCGGGTACCATCTTCCCTCTGTATCTCCACACTCTGCGATCTGTTTGTCAGATAGCTCTGAAACTATTCTACAGTCTCCATGGCAAAACCATAGTGGGACAGCTTGGATAGTAGGAGTGTGCTATTTATGGCGTCAAATGCGCGGGAGAAGTTCAGGAGTACTAGGATAGTACCTTCCTCCTCATCCCTTGCCTCAAGGATATTTCCCACCTCATCAATGAGAGCTGTAGCTGTACCACGGCCCTTGCGAAACCCCGATTGTAACTCCGGCAGCAGCTTATTTGTCTCTAGGTACTCTGCTAGTTGTGTGTGTACTTTCCAAGACCTTAGATAGACAAGGCAAAATGCTTATAGGCCTTAAATTCTTATAATGCTGTGGGCTGCTAATGTTTGCTATGGGATGGACAATTGCTTGACGCTATAGATCAGGGAATCTATGGGTTGTAAAGGAGGTGTTAATAATTTCCATCACGACTTTTGCTGATGGGAGCACCATAGAGAGTATCTCATGGCTGATTCCGTCCACACTCTGGGCATTAGTTTTAATATTCTTAATTATCCTCAGCACCTCGTCTGCACTGACTGGCTTCAAATAAAATTCACGTGAAGTGCACCTATTGAACTCAAAAAAAGTCAGCTGAGAGATTGACAGTGTTGACACCCCAGGCACATCCAGAAACGCCCTATTAAATGACACAGCATCATTGAAATGAGCTGGCAGTTGTCTGTCCCTATGGTCTGGAAAGATGTCAGTCTTTAGATTTTTCCATAAAAGTTCAGGTTCTATGACCTGTGAATTAATATTGGCTCTAAAGTAAGCTGACTTTTCACTATACAGAGATCTATCTGCCAGATGTTTTAAATCTAGATAGTACTTATGATGCTGGTCTGATTTAATACTATGGTACTTTGCCCTCGCTCTTGTTTTTGAGGCAGCTTGAAATTTTAATGGAGTGTTATTTATAACTAAAAAATAAGATTCCCAAAAAGACAGATCATTTCGGTGGGGCTTTCTGCCTGCAGGTGATCAAACAAATAATGAATTGGTACGTAGTGCTATAGACAAGCTGAAATGTGAGAGAGAGCGCATAACGACAGCTGTCTTCGTTCTTCTACAAGTGTATTGGACGTATCAGTGACGTTTTCTTCATTATAATCATTAATATAATTAATATAATATATAATAATTATCTTGTGCCTAGGGGCCAGCCCTGTCGTCTTTCTTCCTCTCTTCTGCTTCGCACACCTGCACACAGTTCCAGCTGTTATGATGGATCCTTCACGGTACAAGCTGTACGTCTTTGGAACGCACTACCTCGCACCATTCGCAGTAGTAATACTCTGGACATTTTCAGAAGAAGAACAAGGGAACATTTTCTCTCACAATAATGAAGTCTGTATATTTATCTATTTATGCTTTGTATATTTATATATATTTATATTATATATGTATATATATTTATGTATATATGTATATGTATGTAGGTATATTATGTATTATGTGTAGGTGTAAGTATGTATTAATATAATACGTAGTATGCTATGTTTGTGTAAATACATGTACCTACCTGTTCAGGTAGGTACGCTTATTATCTTTTTTATTTTTATTTTGTTTTCTTTCTTTGTTTATCTTTTCTTTTTGTTTCTTTTTTTTTTGTAATGTACACTTCAAATCCCCTTTCATTATTTTATGCTCCTCTGCTACTTAAAGGTTTGCTGGGAGAGAACTCATTTTGAGTTAAGCTCGCCTTTGTACATCTTCTTTGATGTGTTTTGTGTTTGATTTATGTACTGTGTGTGCAATAAAGAATTAAAATAAATAAAAATAAATATAAGCTTCTGGTACAGGTTTACATGGCTGAAGTAGAGATGTCGATGGCTGGGGTTCTAATGTTGTTGGTTCAACTGTAGATGTGGATGGTTGGAGTGTTGTAGATGGTTCTGTTGCACATGAATTGTCGGATAATAAATTGCCTGTAATTTTTTTTTTAATATTATTTAAATTTTTGTTAATACTAAAAATCATTGCATTTTTAATAGTTATTAAATGAACTGTTTATTAGGCTAGTTTAGTAGTTAGTTAATTATTTGTTTGATCACCTGGCAGGCAGAAAGCCCCACCGAAATGATCTGTCTTTTTGGGAATCTTATTTTTTAGTTATAAATAACACTCTATTAAAATTTCAAACTGCCTCAAAAACATTTTTTATAATTTTTTGCAAAATATTTTTGCACGCGCCTGGCAATGTTAAAGGCCCGATTAAATTATCTGGCTTATATTTTTTCGTATTTATAAAGTATTACACTGCAACATATATAAATTGCGTATTGCCTCAAATATATTTTTGGGAAAAAAAAATATATTTAAAAAGATGTAGGGGTTGATTTAGCCTCGCTACTCACCAGCCAGGTCTGCAATGCCGTGTTGGGGTATAATAGGAGAGGTATCTGACAAGTTTTCAGTTTGCCTAAAATACCTACCCAAAAATTCGTGCCAGCTGTCCTACTAATATTTCGCCAGTAATAATTCCATTAGTGTATCGGTTATGAATTCATCATTTTCAATAGCTATTTTTGTTCTAGTTCTAACTGGATTATTCTTTTTATTTTTCGATAATTTGACCAAAACGTTCAGGAGACGCTAATGTTTGTGCAATTTTTTTTTAATTTTATTTTGCTATGCCAAGATTTGGTCACGTTATTGGTTCGGTGCCTTTCTCCAAAGACAGATGGTTTTAACAATATCATTCTTCAGCCAAAAACGTTGCAAGTAATTTAATAATTTTCATATCTTGTGTTTTGCACCTTGATTTAATATATTCCCACCTTTCCAAAAGTCGATCACTTGGTAACAATGGTAATATTGAACACAGTGACACAACTCTCGCTTGAGGTTTACTTTTTGTAATTCCGAATATCTTTTTCCTATGTTCCACATTGCTTGCTGCCAGTGATAATAGCACCCAATAATCTCAATGTCGGGAAAAACATGAATGGAATTAACAGCTGCAATTTTTTCCGTTTCAAAGAACAGTTCCAAAGTGATGATTCATTTCTATAAACAGTATGCATGTAGTACTGATGATTTTTGAACAGCAAAACACTACCTTTCTTTCTGTTAATTATTTCACCTTATTTTCCATGTTAAGAAATTAATTTACTATTATAAAGGTTCCGCAAAAAAATGTTCAATTTCCGTGCGTACTTGCTTATAAATAATTATGTCAAAATGACAAAAGAGAATAAACAACACGACTAATACATGAAAACGATTAAATACTCTCTTTTTATAATGTGTTATCTCTTTTGACGTATTTGGTATACTATTATTACGGGCTAATTTACGGAGTAATTAACGACATTTTGACTACATGAAAACAAATTGAAATCATCCAATATGACTAAGTTTTGTCTATATTTCAAACTCAATTTTTCTAAAATACTAAACATTATCATGTATTCATTTTCATCTGTACTTGGCGGTATATACACAGTACAACATGTAAATATAAAACGATTATTTACATAAACAGAAGCACAAATTATTTCGAACGCGTGATTGTTTATGTTCGCTTCCATGTTATTAGGGAGTGTCACCCGTCTCAATTCAAACTGCGGCGCGGCCACCAAAAGCACGCCGCCCTGCTTACGCCCATCCGCCCGATCGCAGCGCAATGTTTGATAACCGGGGTGCACAAATTCTGCGTTTTGAATACCTTCGTTTAAACCAGTTTCGGTGACAGCGAATATATCTGACCCCGATGATTCATTGAAAGATAAAAACTGCATAGTCTTCGTCCTAAGTCCCGTCACGTTCTGATATAAAATATTAATGCTTCTACTAGGTTTGACCTGCGATGATTGAGCGACGAAAAAAGATCCATTCACTAAACTCAACTTTTAAGTTTATTGTAGTTACCTTCTGTAACGCCAATTTTAAATGAAGCGTAGTCCCTTTCAATTCTGTTTTAATTTTACTACAATTATTTCAGAGTCGTTATCCAATACATTTTTAATATAGTCCTTTAACATATCTTCCGATGTGACTTTGTCAAATCTCTAAGCATGAAGGAACTTTTTCCGTTCTACTGCTTTCAGGAGTACAGTCGATGCATTCCCCCTTTTTTATAGAGTTATTCCTTTTGTTACTTTTAATTTCCGTCCAAGTATATTGCTTCTTATCATCACATTGAGTTGATTGCTTGGCCACTGCCGCATAACTAACATTAGACCTCGGCGGAGCCTGTGTCTCCTGCTTAAGGTTTCTACGCTCACGTCTCGCAACGCCAACCATAGGTGATGTCCCGGGAACAGCCGTTCAACATACACTAAAGGTATTACGTTCTTCGTTCCAATAATGCTACCCAAGTCGCCATGTATCGTAAATGGTTGAGGACTAGCCTCAAAGGTACCGTCCATGAAGTACTCTATGACAGTTTTCATGTGTGTTTGGGCATCGTTGCTACAAAAAATTACTATTCCATTGTCGCCATCAAAATAGTCAGCCAGTAAAAAATCAAAAAACATTGATGGCACTTTGATTTCGGAAAGGGAATTTGGACGAATTCTCTCCACTTGGGCAATTTTGCGTATCTTGCGGTATATACAATTTTTTTTTGGGCAAATGTTGGAACTGGCTTATTAAATCGTAAATGTAGTCCTTTATTTTTTTATTCTCAACAAAAATTTCCTGCACACTTTAGGAGCAGGTTCCCTACCCTCTGCAGCTTCTGTTATGCTATTATTAACTAAAATGTTGATTTCATTTTGCATATGTTCAGATCTACAAGAATGTTCCCCTTCTTTGATATTTATGATTTTATCCTCTTCCTAAAAAAATAATAAGTATTAGCAAATTATCGTGAAAAAGGGTAAAAAAAGGGTCCAGCGGGTTAAGTCTAAATGCCAAAATGTACATATCAACGTATTGTACTTACCTCGAAAAAAACTTATGTAATGAGGTGGTGTTTCCAGAAGGTAAATAATAATAGGGAAACAACGAATCTGTCTGTGACTGTACGAATTCTGTCTGACATGTTAGTATTGGGATATTTTCATATTAAAACATATAAAAAAGTTGTCATTTTTGGAAAAGTTTTTTTCGAGATTAGTACAATACGTTGATATGTACATTTTGGCATTTAGACTTAACCCGCCGGACCCAAAAAAAAAACTAGTACTCACCGCTGATAAAGTTACTTATCCTTTACAATGTATATTATTTTTATACTGTTTACACCGCCAGTAACTCTTTTTTGTCGCGTAGACCGAGTTTTTATAAAATTGATATCCATGAAATAATAACACTTCACGTCCTCGCTGTACTATTTCAAATTCAACATTGATTTTCTTGAAATATATACCGAAAACCTCAGGCAAATATTTCAAGAATAATGACATGACACATACGCATAAATAAATTGCATATCCTTCATAGATATTAAATGGCCAGTAGGTACTTCAAAGGAGTTAACATACCATGCCGGAAATAACATAATTGTATCCTCCTTATGGAGATAACATGTATGTTCATACATACCTATGTAAAATCAATTCCAGACTCTACCCAACCTACCTGTATTATTATTTTTTTATTAATTACGATTAAATTAACCATTTTTTTTTATGAAGTAGCATGTAAACTAATCTAATAACATAGGATACAAAAGGATCAAATTAAGCATCGAAAAATTCCTCCCCATCGATGTCGACTGGTAATGTGCCCAAAAGGCTGGCGGCATTGCCCCGTTGGATGGCAATGCCAATCCGTTGAGCGAAAAAGAGGCCAGCCCTTTGGTCACGCGAAGCATCGACCCGTCGTTTTGCTATTTCTTTGTAAAGCGACCGTGCGCTCGGACCCCACGAACCCAGCGTTTCAACCCCAAACGGCTCAAATATGTAATTGTTTGTAATATTATCATATTTTCGCCGTTTGAGGGTCTCAGCAGATGCCGCAGCAGGACAAGCGCAATCCGTCGTACTTGGAAGGTGGGAAGGGGCAAGGGTGTCGACGCATGTTGCGTCCCACACCAAAGGCCTACCCATCTTCCAACGCACCAAAAGCATACCGTCCGGTCTCTTGCCATCGTTGCGCACCAAGCCAACTGGTAGTTGTAATATTACAAGTATAGCTGGAACACCAGCGGTGACAAGAGCCCGGCGGATAATGTCATTTAAATGTGCATGACGTGACATGTCACGTCATGCACATTTGCTCCTGCCTGCGCTCCTGCCGCATGATAGGCCGTGATGCCCCAGGCTGTCATCACCACAGTGACATCGATGAGGAGAAACACAGCTGGAGAGCAAGGTGCCACTACGTCGCTGCTCAATAGTAACCTAGCTACACCACTGATATCACCTTCTCTCAATTTAGATTCTACATAATGGAAAATAGTATTTTTACGAAAAGCAGTGAATTTAGGGTCGAAAGTACTGTTCGAAATAGTATTAATTCTTAGTAAGTAATAAGTCTTTAATTTGTGATGTTAAACTTTTGGGGGCTGCCTGGTTTTTTGAAATGTGTAAAATCCTATAGGAGAAGGTGAATAATTGTTCCCAAGCTCCGGTATAATTTTCCCGTACTACAAGGCCAATGCAGTCTGCCAGATTTTACGCCACCAAAGGCCTTGCACCACGGGGAATCATCTTTAAAATTGGTATAGAATTTTTTAATTAATTAATTAAATGAATTATGAATTATGAATTGAATTATAAATTATATTTTCAACCCACGTTCCCTTTTAAAAAAACGAGCTTGAGTACAATGTAGGCAGCGTACTAAAGCATTTTGCGACGCAGAAGGCTGACTTCCGACTCTCAAAATTGCAGTACTGTTGTTATTATTTTCTTGGGACATAAAACTATTTAAAAATAATACTTATCTTAGTTAATAATTAAATACATATATAATAACAATTTTATATAATTGAAGTCTCATTCTAACTAAAGATAAACAAAATAATATAATCTTCTAAAATTTTAAATAATAATAACAAAATCAAGCTTAAAATTAAATATGTCGTCGTCTGTGAGATCGCTCAAAATTTCTGCATCATTTTTGTAATATTTCGTCTTTGTCACTTTAAGTCTATCAGTCAATTTTAAAGGTATTGGTTTTGTCTTAATGCTAACTTGTTTTTTTAACTTTCGCAAATCGCAATCGGACATCAATTTATCTGATACAATTTTCGTTTTTTGCATTTTGAATATCTGGCAGTGTATCTGCTACTTCTAAAGTATTGCATACTGTGAACATATATTCATACATAATTGGCATATTTAAAATGTCAAAAGAATGCAAGTTATTTTCCAAAGTTTCCTCCACCTCTAATACTACACTCGAGAGCAATGAATCCGGGTCACTTAAAGAATCCTAAAAATCTCGGAAACTAAAAATGCTAGGTTAATGCAATAAATTGTATTTAATAGACAATGTAATACTCCTTAAATGAAGGTATTAAAACTTCTTAGTTATTGTAAAGTTATATCATAAAAAAATCAAATTTGAAAAAGGGCCACTTTCGAAGATGGAACTACGAAATTACAGCATTTGGTGTTGCTTTTGTTTGTAATCTGTCATTTATGTGGGTACATAAACCATGTTGATAGTGCTCTATATTCATTAATCAAGCTGAAATTATGTCGCTTACGCCTGAAGAATGCACCAGAATACTTACAATGCTGGAAACCGGCCGGAGTCAGCGCGATACAGCCAGGACTGTCGGTGTGTCGCTGTCAACAGTACAAAGAGTTCTCCGACGTTACGAAGAAACTGGTTCTAACCTACGCAGACCAGGAACGGGCAGAACCAGGTGTACCACAGCACGAGAAGACCGATACTTGGTGAACACCATGCTTCGAAATCGCTTTCTCACAGGAACTGAACTCACCAATCAGTTTCGACGCCTCGGAGGAAGTAACCCAAGTGCATGGACAGTAAGACGTCGGCTTGCTGAATCTAACTTAAAACCCCTTAGACCTGCAAACGGCCCTAAACTGGAGCGTGGGCATCGTATTTCGAGACTAAGTTATGCCCAGAGCCACGTAAATTGGAGTATTGAAGATTGGTCAAAAGTTATGTTCTCCGACGAATCAAAATTTATGCTCTACAAGCACGATGGAAGACACAGAGTGTATCGAAGACCAGGGGAAAGATTCAAGCAAGCATGCATCGAAGAAAAAGTAGCCTACGGTGGTGGGTCTGTACTTGTGTGGGCCGGAATTTCTTCTGAAAGTCGCACAGAGCTGGTGATCATAGAAAACGGCTCTTTAACTAGCGTAAGATATGTGGAAGAAATCCTCAATGATCACGTTGGTCCATTTATGGTCAATTTAGGTGAGGATGCTATATTTATGCATGACAATGCCAGACCTCATACAGGTAGGATTGTGAATGACTACCTTCAAGAGATGAACATTACTCGTATGGAGTGGCCAGCGCGCAGCCCGGATATCAACCCGATCGAGCATGCTTGGGACGAGCTAGGCAGATGCGTAAAACAACGAAACCCTCCCCCAATCACGCTTCGTGAGCTCAAAATTGCTCTCACAGAGGAATGGGAGAATATTCCCCAAAATCGTATAAGGAACTTGGTGTACAGCATGCCAAACCGCGTAAACGCAGTAATGGAAGCACGAGGAGGCAATACGAAGTATTAAAATTCAAGAAAATCGTAATAAAGTTCAAAAATTTCATGTTTCCTATTTTTGTTTTAAGGAGAGATCAGCAGTTTTTTTCTTTATGTAATTTTGTGTTAATAAAATGTATGGTGACTCATATTTTTTTTACTTTCATTTAAGGAGTATTACATTGTCTATTAAATACAATTTATTGCATTAACCTATCATTTTTAGTTTCCGAGATTTTTAACATTCTTTAAGTGACCCGGATTCATTGCTCTCGAGTGTATATTATCATTTACTTCATTAATCTCTTTTTTAGTTGTTTGACTACAAGTATCAGTGTTATTTGAAGTTAAGTCTTTATTAGTAGATTTCATTGTAAGGGGAGATATTGATTTGGAGTAAGGTTTCTTGAGCACACCCTCTAAATTTTCTTTCATTTCATCACTATTGAATTCCTTTTTAAGCTTTGTTTTCTTTATAAGTACGAAGTATTAGATAAAGGATGTGCTAATTTTATTTTATCCTCCTGTGATACACTAGTTTGGCTACAAGGAAATATTATTCCTTGTGGCCAAATCAGTTTGGCAATCTAGTTTGGCAAACTGATTTGGAAACACTCATTAAATCATCTAATGTCATGGTTTTTTTGCAACGATTTGATGATGATGACCGCTCGCTTAAGCTAATAGAAATCTTTTGCAGAAATCTCACCTCATTCAAGTTGGCGTACTTAGGTACTTAATACATTCAAAAGCTGAACAATATTAGTCGAAATTCTGCAGAAAACATTATTCAACTTATGATGCCATCCCTCTAAACTGTTTTTAGTACGATGCCTTTCATTGGTAATACACCACACATCAAGGAATAATAAGCATCCAAATTTTTTTAACATATGCTAAAAATTCTGTAACGATGGAAAAGTTTGAATATTCTTTTTTATATAGTCCCATCTGTCAAAAATGTGGCCACCACACACGAGCATGTTTATCTTTTAGCATTTCTATAGTTTTGGCTTTTTTGTAAAGTCATGTCTTGAAATGAAACCAGCATCTTTTTATCACTACTTCGGGAAATACAAATTTCATCGCCTTCATCGCTCCCTCTTCAAAATCTGTTAAAAACTTTTTGGGGTTCCAATCTGCTATTTGTGATTTTATCATAGAATATAAAACCTCATATATATCATATCATATAATAAGGCCTCATAGGTTTTGTGGGACATTCATGCATAAATTAGAGGTGTTACTTTTGTTACAGTGCTTGTACTTCCTGTGTCCCCATGTTTACTGTATAATTGAAGAAATGAGGCAGGACTAAATTTAAAAGTTCGGCCGTATGTTTTTTTCTTCGGAACAAAACAGTATTACACGTACCTACAATATGGCCTTAGTAGGTAAGCACATTTTTGGAAAACACTTGTGAGAATAGCCTTAAACATATCAATGACCTACTTAGAACAATTTAGATTAACACTTATAAAAATAGACTTGAACATCTCAATCAACAACAGGCGCACATCTTCAAACAAATAATATTTTTAGTCAAATAATTACAAACATGGTTATATAACTCTATAATCATTATGTATTAATCTTTAGTGTTTCTTATGCCTTTCTACTGTTCACAAACAATATGACTACTACATGGTAAGGACTAAACGAAATGACCTCGTATTGTAAGATGATTCCTATTATCGGGAGCTATTACCGACTTATTGAAATCACCAATGTTTATTAATTGGATTATAAAGACTACAATTTTAATACTAATCTGAATCAATTTCTTTTTGAGGTTCAACCTCTTCTTCATCTTTATTCAGTACCTGCCAATTTCCTTCTGCTTCTTTTAAATAAACTATGTTCCTTTTATACTCTTGCCCAGTGTTATCATTTCTCACAGTTACATCACTGCCATTTGCACTTGTAACAGTATGTGGTGTCGCGTTAAAATTTGATGTTAATTTGTTTTCTCTTATCATATTTTTCACATATACTTTTTCAAATGAGTGTCTTGCGCATTTCTTTTTCTATCTCCTTCTATCTTGCCTTTCTGTGTCTTTGTCCCGTACTTCCGAATCAGATTGTATGTGTTCTAAGTCTAATAGGTGTGGGATCTTGTCACCTAAATTTCCTGTTAAAAAAAAATTCTGATGGTGATTTGCCTGTGGTACTGTGCGGAGTGCTATTATACATCATTAAATTGTATAATAAATCTTTTTTCCAGTTTGTTACAAGTTATTTAATTCAATTATTTATTGTGGTAAATGTGGTAGCGATAACTTAGTATCATCACCAAATTTGTAGATTCTAGTCGCATTGTCATTTTACGCAACTGGAAGTTACCATACTTGTTGGAGGCACATATATATGGTACACTGATGACGCAGCAATCTGTGTCCTGTGCCTTCTATGAGGTTACAGCAGCTCTCAATCACCACATAATTAAAGCGCGATGGATTAGATTTCCTCATACACGTCAAGAAAGAAATGTTATTAAAATGAGGTACCTAGCTATTGTGAATGTTCTACCGTTAATTTATTCATTGTAGTAGCTTTTCTATTACAATAATTAAAACATGGTTTGTTTCAGGTTTTATGAAAAAATCCGCATTCCAACGGTTTAACGGCACTCATGTAGCCATAATTAAACCGAATGAACATGAAGAGAGATTTTTAATCGTAAACATTTCCACTCAAGAAATGTTTTGATTGTAAGTACAGTTTTAGATAAATGTTTACAAACCATTTAGTTCCTGACAAATTAGTTATGTCTTATAATTTAAATATTTTCAGATTTGTGATGCAGATTTAAAAATACTGTCCGTAGATTTTTGTCCAGTTCCAAACATTTTTGTCTGGAACCATAATATGAACCAAATATGAAATCTTTAGTTTGTAAAAATAATAGATAGATAATTCTATATTGTATACTGACAGATTTATAGTATTACAAGTAGGTAGCATCAAAAATCAATTATTCTGTATAAACCATTATATCGGCACTTACAAAACGTCAACATAAAAGGAACATGAATATCAGTTTAGTAAATGGACCACCGGTTCGAAACTCGGCCCCGACCTTAGAAGACTCCGGCAAGAAACTCAGCGGGCATTTCTTTTTTTTTGGTCTATTTACAAACATACACTAACTCTACTTAATCTAAATACAGAAGTTTACTTAAGTAGCACAGTTGAGCGAACAGCTCATTTTCAAGCTTGTTTATCATTCAAGTATTCTTGGATTTTATAATAGCCTTTCTGGCACAATTTACGTTTAACTAATTCCATTAGGGAGCTTGTTAAAAATGCGTATACAGTTGCCCTGAAATTAATGACTAATTTTTTCAAGTCGACTACCACATACTACAAGATTGTTTTTGTGTCTGATATTTATGTTATGCCAGTCACAAACTTTGGAGAATTTTGAAACATTTTCCCGTACATACATGAGATTCTCGAAACTATATTGTGACACTACGGTTAGAATGTTTATTTAAACTTTTCTCTGAGGGAGACTCTAGGGCCTAAATTATTAATGGTTCGCACAGCCCGCTTTTTTAACACAAATATTGTGTTTAAATCTGCAGAATTACCCCAAAGGAGAATTCCGTAGCGCAAAATACTATTACGTGTTAGTTATATTATAATATTAAATGAAGTTTATGAAATAATAAACGCAAATAAAGATTTTATATACTACTAATATGCAATATTTTTTTAATATACTTATTGGTTGCATACCTACAAGTAATAATCATTTTAAGAGACCTTACCTTAGCCCAACCTTGACCACTCCTAAAGGCTCCTCCAATCGCATTTAGGGTTATAGATAAAGCTTCCCACATTCTTTTCGTTTCTATTTTGCCCTGCGCGGTTCGGAGTATGCCTTTTGCTATACCCGGGTTTTGCTCTAGGAGCTCTTCTAGCTGTGATTTGCTCGGGCGATTTGTCATGTTTAGTGAGATGGGCGATTTGTCATGTTTAGTGAGAATGGAAAGCTCATGTATATAAATAAAATCATTATTTTAATATTCACATAGACAAGCCAAGAATATTGAATTATTCATTTAATGTTCTGTAAAACACCTTAAGTATTACCTACTAAAATAACAAGTCTAATTGATGAACCTAAGTATTATATTGGTAAGTAAATTACTTACCAATATAATACTTAGGTTCATCAATCAATTTCATAATAATACTTACCAAGAAAATATAGCTTAATAAAATTTAACACTACTTCAATGTTTTTGAATTTGAATAAGCACTGGTTTATACACTTTTGAAGTTCGACAGTTTAACACTTCTTAATAGGCAACGATTAGGCCACATACGGGCAATAGCGTAGTTAATTTTATGATTTAGACCATTTGCATCCATTTAATTGAACTTAAAACGTAATAAGTAAGCTACAGATCAATTATATTTATTATATTTATTTATAAGCCTTGTATTTTAATTGATTGATCATTTTATGGCATTTTTACCGGTTTATCGTAATGTGTTGTACATCACTTATGCGGCTGGTGTTGTACCTAACTTCAAGTGGATTAGAACGACGTCGTTGAATCGCGGGCCAATAGCGAATCCAATCCAATGTTGTTTCAAGAGTAGCAAATTAGGCGACATTAAAATTAACATTGGAATTGGATTCTGCGGAATATTTGTCATGTCACTTTGAGTGTTAGTTTGTGGTGGTTTTTTATTGGTCATATTAATATAAAGTCACATATTTGGTTTGGGTCATCGTATATTACGTTGTCAATTTCTATAGTATCAATTTCATGTCTGTCAGTATTGTTATTCGTCTTATTTTTAATTACATCCTTTTTGCCTTGCATGTGTTTTTAGACGTGGTAATGTACTGGTGGTTTGTAATTTGTTACCTATACATTTTTTGAGTATACGAGAGTATCGCTCATAGTTGACTTTGTTTTGTTTTTTATTATATTTATGTAACCGATATTTTATATATAACATGCGTTTTTTGACGGAGCATCGTTTAATGCCTTTTGTTAGCCAACTATTTTTAATGGGTTTCGATGTACATTAGACTTTTGAAACGCACAAATTTTAAAATACTGTAAGCGTGTCATGAAAACTGTTAAATGCGTCATTTGTATTATTCATATCGTAGACTTCAGAAAATGAAAGGCAGGATAAATAGTCTGTTAACGTTTGTATGTTATAATCACACAAGTCTCTGATATTCTTGAACCAAACCCTAGGTTTTTTCTTTGGGTTATAGCGAGTTACCAGGTTAACCGTTATCAACTGCCCAGTTTCATGGTCTGAGAGTCCCAAATAGCATATATTTGGCTTGACATCACAGATATTACTAGCTATTAAGTCTAAGCACGCGTTACCTCGTGTGGGCTTTGTTATGTGACTCTGTACATTATTATTATCTAGTATGGACTTTAGGTCACCTGTCGAATTGATTGTTAAGAATGTCAATATTCCAATCACCACATATTATAACCTTCTTTTTATTATTTTTACATAGTTGGTTAGCAAGAATTTCTATTTTTTTTAAGAAATATGGTAACACTGGACTGCGGTGTTCTATATATGCATGCTACTATAAGGTTAAACTCGGGTAATTCCATTGCACAGCTTTCAAAGTGATGGGGGCTTAGGTTGTTTATTTCTTTATATTCTAGTGATTTTCTAACTAGTATACACGTCCCGCCTCTGCGTTTGTCTGTTCGAGAGTAACATAACACCAACCTATAATTATCTAGTGTTAAGTTTGATTTTGTACCTAGTTTTAAAAATGATTTGCATATGCAGATGATATCAATCTGGTGGTTATTATTTAACTTTTGTAAAGCAATTTTAAGTTTGTCCTGCTTACTCAATATTCCAGCTATATTCTGGTGTAGGAGTGTGATCGTCTCATGCTTAGTTTTGTTCACGAAAAAGCTGAGGGGACGTTGAACATTTATTTTGTAGGTAATTAGTAGGCTTGAAAAAGGTTGTGATTTTCTTTTGCCAACTTTTTATTGGAGGACCGTGATTAGAACGTGGCGACGAAGGCTTTTGATTGCACTTTTTAATTTTTACTAGTTTAAGTACTTCTGTTTGATAGTGGGTGTAATTAATTTCAGTGTTTAATCTAAAGCACAGACTTTGAATATATGCGTTATGATTATAATATTGAGTATAATTTTGGTAAGATCATGTATCTATTGTCATTTTTAGGTATTTGCAGTTTTTATAGTTATTTACAATGAATTCTATATTACTATTTATCATATGTTCATTTAGATAGGGGTTATAGTGTACATTTGTTATAAACACAGAAAATGTACGGAGTCTATACAAAACATTGCACAATTCTGATATTAGGCTATAATGGTATCTATCATTAGATCCTATTGCCAACACAATGATATCATTCTCCGAAAGGGTCCTCACGAAACTGTCGTTCCTATTGTTCACTCCATATTTTGATAAATTCTTACATAAGCCTAAGCCTGTTGGTCTCCGAAGATATACCCTGTTATTGGCCAGTTCTTGGGTTTCTTCTCTAGACGGTAAGGGTTCTGTTATGTTCAGTTTTTGCTAATGGTTTTCAAAGTTTTGCTGGCTAGGCGAACGGGTGGGGTTGTTTAGTGAACGTGTAGGGATTTCAATGCTTGAGAATTAGTTTTCAGTAATCTCTCATATTCTGCTGGTGATTCTAATTCTTCTATTTTCATAATTTACATGCTACCACTGCTGAACTGTCCTGTTCCAGCCTAAGGTGTTGAACTCGTTCGTCAGGCTTGTCCATAGTTCCATGATGTTTGTATCAGCCAGATTGCCTAAAGAAATATAATTGAGACGATGAAAACCAATTGAAGTTAAACAAAAATACTGAAGCCATTTCCAAATACGCATAAAGGCGCTCAACTAGCAAGTCCTGCTGCCTTGTAACCTTTATATATAATTAATTCTCCTCTTTTATATATTCATAAAAGAGGAGAATATATATTATATCATCCACAATTATTGTGAGAAAAATGGTGTATCACATTTACACAACAACGCGTAATTTGTTGTGACAATGAGAATTTTCATATCTTGTCACACAGTGGCTAGTACTAATAAGGAAAATATAAAATGACTAAGCAAATCAAAATGTGGTTTGGGATCCAAGAGAAACACAAAATTACCTGAGGATCCCATGGGAGCCAAGAGGCATACAAAATCATTTGAGGATCCCATGGGAGTAAAAAGGCCTAAAAGTTATCTGAGGGTCCCATGGGAGCGGCACCGAGGGATTTTAGTGCCCAGAGCGGAATTATCTTAGCAGCCAGATCTTTAAGTAATAAAATTCATGATATTTAATCTCTTTTGTTTTATATGGCTCCTTGACTATTTTCTCCTTTTTCATAACATAACACTTTTCTACGCCTTGCACGCAGCAAATTTTCTACGCATTGCAATCCAGTTTTGCATGGAATATACTGAAGTTTCTTTCTTTTGTGATTTTATAGCGCTGTACATAGAATCGGCTTCCATGTATGTATGTCCTGTGTTACACGATTATTACTATATGATCACTGATTATTATATTTATATGATTACGGGCTGTTAATATGACTTACATTCTCAAATTATAACTCTGAAATATATCTGTGGAAAACGTCAACGCAAAATGTCAAATCAGTGAGTGAATGACTTTAATGCTATCGGCCATCTTTACAGGCAGTCGACGTTTGACAGAGGTTGTGTAAACACTAAGGTCAGTACTTTGAATATTTATAATTGTAACTCGAATTAAAATGTGATTATACTTTGTTAATAGCTTGTGAATTGTTTGATTTATACGACTCCTGCTATCTCGGTTACACCTGATTCCAAAAATTTTTGCTCAATCATATGCTGATTTTTGATTCTTCCAGGTGGGTTAATTATTTTGTCAAACTAATTTGACCACGAGGAAAAAAATTACTGTTGGTCAAACTTCTTGGATTGAGTCCTCGTGACCAAACTACCGGCTTGTGCCCCCCCACTTCGGAGGTCTATGGGAGGCAGGTGTAAAGTCGGCAAAATTTCATTTGAAGAGAATTCTAGGGAACTATCATCTGACTTTCGAGGAACTGGCGACCTTATTTAGTCAAGTAGAGGCTATCCTCAATAGCCGCCCTTTATTCCTTCCTCTCCTAATGATTACCAACCTCTCACTCCAGGTCACTTCCTGATTGGCCGCGCGCTAAAGTCACTGCCTTCACCCAGCTTGGTGGACTTAAACCCAAACCGATTAGACAGGTTTCAGAGGCTTGAGGCTTTAAGGCAGCACTATTGGCGGCGCTGGCAGCTGGAATATGTCGCCGAGCTGAGCGGACGAAATGGCGCGTTCGTGGCAGACCACTTCAACTGGGCGACCTAGTTCTTATCAAGGAAGAGGCGGCTTCTCCCTTGCACTGGCGAGTCGGACGAATCGCCTGATTGTTTCCTGGCCCTGATGAAATTTCACGTGTGGCTGAGGTTGCCACAACCACGGGCACATATAGACGAGATGTGAAGTACCTCTGCCCTTTGCTGGACGAGGCAAATGTACCTTTGAAGACTGACATCTCCAAGGCCCCCCAGGATGTTGCGGCTGCAACTACACACCGTGAAGCGGGGGCGGTACGCTCCTTCCTTCCGTCGCTCCAATGACAGCCACGAGCTCACTTTTTTGTTTCTCGGCCTTTGAGCCGCACGTCTCACGCTCGCGCGTGTTCGTTATCGACATACTTTTTTACATTGCAGTTAATCTGTTATTAAATAATATTGTGGAAACTATAATACAAACATCAAAAGTACTATCAAGTCAATCTTTAATTCTACGAGACCCCCGAGTCTTTAACAACATAAATAAAAGAACCACTTACGATAAAATCAAAGTATTACGTTTATTTTGGTAAAAATTGCTGATTACTTGGTCTCATTGTCATGGCAAGATAGTAAAGTTTGAAACTTACCCTCTTAATTTTTTTGCTTTGCAGTTTTCTTTTCAAAATCATTTATAAATAAAGTACTGATTTCTTCCCACGCCTTTTTTTTCCGATACGATCACTGTACTCCTGTGTAG
This sequence comes from Eilema griseolum, assembly GCA_963662185.1. Classification (NCBI taxonomy): domain Eukaryota; kingdom Metazoa; phylum Arthropoda; class Insecta; order Lepidoptera; family Erebidae; genus Eilema; species Eilema griseolum. The sequence continues at coordinate 143,381 of CAVLEM010000013.1, read as the reverse complement.
TCATGTCCAGGACGATTCTGTATTTCTAGGATAACATTCTTGTTTACTACGTGACAAAAACCATGACATGAGTTCTGATGCTTGCTCTGGAAAAACCTTATTCATAAGAATATTATAGGCTGCGGGAATTTCTTTTGATTTGAGGAATGCAAGTGCTTCTAGTTGGCGCAATTTATGTGCAAATTCCACATTATTTTGATATTGGTTTGCCAGGTTTTTTAACTTTATTTGTCTCCAAATATTTTGAGTAAAGTGTAAGAAGCACAGTTTATGTTGTGTACCTGGACACTTTTCTTAAACAGACGCAATTATCGCCATCTCAAAATCAGTAATGACAATAGACGGTTTCAAATCTTGAGACAATTTATTGATAGCAAACCGTTGTATTAAATTCAAAACAATCTTTGTAAATGTTTTTCGTTTTACTCGACAAAATTGCGAATATCAGTGGAACCACTTTACTAGTATTCTCTCCGCTACCTAATAATCCGTGCACAGAATAAATCTGACTAAACGGTGAAGGACACGTTTTAAAGTACCATCCATCAGCCAGTATGGAGAAGTGTTTAATAATTAGATATTTTCAATTGTACTAAATATTAAAATGCTTTCTCCATTGTATATGTAGTGTGCGATTAGGAATTGTTCCGAACCCACGTTACATAGCTCATCTGGAATTATGATATCTTTTATTGTACGCGGTATTGACGGATATTGATTATTTCTGACGCCTCAAATTATGCATCGTAATGCGTTATCACTTGGCATATGTGGAGCACTTGTACTTTGAATACCCTGCGAACATTGTTGCATTATCTGAAGCGGTGTTTCCATGGATGTTGCTGTTGAAATAAACTTGCTCATGTCAATCAATGCTTCTTCCTTAATCATCCAATGCCATGCATCTAAAATGGCTTCTTTAGGTAAAAGTGGCAATTTAGATGTTAACATTACAATACAGCGCTCAACTCCTGTTTTTGTCTTACCTAAAATCTTAGCTTTTCGCCACACATCTCGTCCAGTGATAATAGCAACCAATAACTGTTGCTTGTGGTAATTCTTCAACCACTGCATTTAGTGCAGCTTTCTCATAGTCCCGGTGGATTTTGGAAAGATTCCATTTTAATTGACATTTAAGCAAACTAAACACGATTGAGTAGCTTGCTCGTTTTTTATTAGCCACAAAAACAAATCATAAGGGTACAATATTCGTTATTTCGGCCGAGCTGCCAATGTCACCATGTACTGTAAATAATTGGTAAAACGGACGTGGGCAGCTTTTAAATGTACCATTAAAATATCTGTTATTTGAGGAATCAATTTCCTCGTTTCTTGAGATCGAAATATTATAATTCGTTCTCCATAAAACTATAGTCTCGTTGCAAAAATACGCCTCCACTGCTTACGCGCGGTGCGCACCAGGCCACTGCCACATGGCGCCTAAAAAATCCGCACTGATCACCTATTGAACGCTACCGCTCCCCTCCCGCTAGCCCCGCTGGTTGCCGAGACATTCGTGTTTAAAGGTTAAAATCGCCGCTGAGACATCCTTTACTAACTACATATACACATAAATTGAGCCATTTTTGTACCTACTGTTTCTTTAGTACAGTAGGTCTACCATACATTCTTGAACGTGTGACGTAAATTTAAAATTATATATATTTCGTTGCATACTGAACGAAATGTATCGATCAATCTCTTCACTCTTCATAGACAGCCAAACAATGGCATTTCGAATCAATTAACTTACGAATATCGATTAATAGAAACATCGAATAGGGTACTATAAATTGTACATAAATATTTAAAAATAAACTTGGTTTTACTGTCACATTAGTAGTACAATTTTATTTAATCATAAAGTCATTACATTCGACCGTCCGTCTACGTGCGATCTCCTGACGCAAGGTAAATAATCACATTGTTTTTTTTAAATAATCTTAAGAAAAACATAATTATTAAATATCATGTTAATTAACTGAATTAAACCTATATTATATATTTTATTTATTTATCCATTTAACTAATATAATTCATTACATTCGGCTGTTTTGGATTCAGATTGACTTTGTGGCAGTTCTTCGTCACTTTTGCTTTAGATAATTAGATTGTGATAATTTTAATGTAAGTCGATGCTGTAGCAATAACTTCAAAACATCATCCAACCTCTTAAATCCCTCCTCCAAGGTAACCGATGGCACAAGAATGTCATCCAGATAAGCCAAAGCTGATTCATGACGCTTACTACCCTCATGAGAAATCTTGTTCTTGATTTTTTAGCCAAAAATCATCCCGATCATCATCAAAACCATTCCGATGACCATCGGAATTGAACCCACGACCCTTTCCTGTTTCTCTAACAGCGACATTAACCTATAACAAAACTATATAAAACCTTTTTTAACGAAACAATACTGCGTCTTACTTTGTTTTTTTTCTTCGACCATTTAAATACGGTACTGTATATACCTTATACGGTACGTTAGCGTGGAGACCGTAAAGCAATACCAAACAAATTATTGCGAGTATCGTTTACGTAAAATCGCGGTTTCTATATCATTATTATATTATATATTATATATTATATATTATATATTATATATTATATATTATATATTATATATTATATATTATATATTATATATTATATATTATATATTATATATTATATATTATATATTATATATTATATATTATATATTATATATTATATATTATATATTATATATTATATATTATATATTATCTATCATTATAGACTTTTTACTAACCTGATTCATATTTTTTGTTAAGCAATTAGCTAGTGACGATAGGGAATGGCGTCACATTTATATTTTGCTTGGCGAACACTGCATGAAAGCAATCACTTACATGAAAGAAATTGCATGCGCGAGAGGCGAAGGGCATGAAGGCAATATCGGATCTAACCCGGTATCGGATATGCCGAGATCATTAGAGCTGAAGGTAAGATTGTTTAATTTCTAACCATATGTACTTCATAATGAATATTACACCAAATCATTTTTAAGCATATGCACTTCACAATGAATTTTATTTTAGGTATTGGCAGCATTAACATTTTTCGCCACAGGATCATACCAACGCCCTATTGGTATGGCAGAAAATATATCGCAGCAGGCGATAAGCCAATACGTGAGCAAGGTGATAGATGCGCTGAACAATCCCAACCTAATAAATATACTCCAGTAGACAGAGCAGCCGTGAGAGAGAGGTTTGATTCTTTTCAGATATCCTATACACCTAAGTAATTTGTTTAATTCTGGTATAGTATAATGTGCCTCGGTGACCGCGTGGCCTGTTGCTTTGTTTGATTGATCGGATGACGCGGATTTTATTTTGCTATTGGTCCGACTAATAGTTCAATGCGTACCTACATATATTAGTTCCCATCCGATCAGTCGTACGAAACAGTTGAACCACGATGCGGTCACCTCTAACGTTCTCTATGCTAAAACTTTTTCAGATTCTTCTCAAAATATGGAGCGCCTGGTGTAGTTGGAAGTATTGATGGGTCTCATTTTAAAATATTCACCCCAGCAAGAGATGTGGAACATATATTACTGTAGGAAACATTACCAATCTTTGAATGTACAAATTGTGAGCATTATTTATAATTATTACATCTTCTACTCCTTCCTTTCATTGTTACGCTCACATTAGTTTTTATGGGAGCGACTGCTGTAACATATTATGACGTCAATCACCAAGTGAACTACCTTACAGATTTTGGATCCAACAGGAACTAACGTTTTACTAACTTTTACTAACTAACGTTCTAGTTGTTAGTAAAACGTTAGTAAAACGTTAGTTCTTGTTGGATCTAACGTTTTACTAACTTTTACTAACTAACGTTCTAGTTTCTCATCATCATCATCACAGATGATGATGATAAGAAACTAGAATTGGCAAAGCTGGTCATCTACTATATAGGGATCAAATTGAACACACGATGGTAACAGAACTATGGGTGTGTACAACTGTCTCAACGAAGTTTGCCGGGTCAGCTAGTAAATAAAAAATGAGTATAATTAGAATTTTTGTTTTTCTTTCAGGTGTGTGACAGTGATTGCAAGATCTTAGCCGTCAATGCAAAATATGGGGTGTATCTGGGAGAATAGCCAGATAAATAGATATATGCAATCTTTACATGCAAATGGTGAAATTGTCTGGCTATTAGGTAGATATCCAAATATTAATTCATTAGGTTTATGATTTGTCATTGGTACCGCCTGCTATCAAAAGTTGTTTTCAAATCAAATCATAAATTAAATAATTGCAGGTGACTCAGGGTATCCCCCGAGACCCTGCCTCATGACACCGTATTCTAACCCTGCTCAAGATTCTCGAGAAGCCAATTATAATGCCAAACACGGAACTGCTCACGTGAAGTAATAGAAAATACATTTGGCAGGCTGAAGTACTGCTTTCTAACGATCGTCTACTAGCCCAGAAAAATATTTAAAATTATCACAGCCTGCTGTGATAATTGTGTGTGTATGCTTCACAACTTGTCAGTAAACTATGGTGTCCTCGAACCTTTCGAACCTGGTAATTGAATATATTTCAAACGTTTTATAAAGAAATATGTATCTAACATAACTTTATTTGTAATCTAGATATGCTAATTAAACCAGTTTTTGTTGCAGAAAACATAAACGACGATTTCGTTGAGCAGGAAGAATTTCACCAATACTATGAAAATACTGCTCAATTGATCAGGGGACGAGCTCTCAGGGAACAACTGGTTGATAGGTTAAGTACATAGGTTAGTTTAGTTGTAAATAGACTATTTTAAGATCTCTAAAAAATTGGAGTTTCTCAATTCGGACGTTTTTTATACCACTTAGGTGGCGAACAAGCACACGGCCCACCTGATGGAAAGTGGTTTTCGTGGCATACGGGGCGTATGCAATACCAGATGAGTCACACTCGCGCTGCAGACCCTGTAAGAAAGAAGAGTTTCTGTGGAGGATCGTTTTTTTTATTATTATATATTAAATCTTTACATTAAGGCGCACAAGACTTTGCCTCTCATTGGGTTTGATTTATTTATTCAATAAACACTATTACATTGTGTTTAAAATTTCATAAAATTTATCACTCAAAAATAATTAAATAAAAATGTCATACAATTTAAAATACAAAAATAATCAAGAATTATATAAATAAATAAAAGTCATACAATTTAAAACACAAAAATTAATTAAAAATTTTATTAAACGAATTTCATGCAAATAGAATAATTTGATTTTAATTACACGATTTAGATTTGAATAAATAATTAAAATAACATGAAATATATATAACTATTAGTATTTGAATTATACTTGAGCAGTACCACCTATAGATCAGTTATACTATAAAGACATTTGTCCAACAAGAATGCTTTTAACTGATATTTGAACCTATGTGTGCTATATATGATATCCCTCAGATGATTAGGCAGCCTGTTAAACAACTCCACCGATTGATATCTAACGCAATGCTTATAAATATCTAGTTTAGGAACTATTCTGTGTTTTATTGTTTTCCTTCGTGTTTCCTTTCTAATTTTCCTTTCGTTTTCTGTCTCGTAGTCGTGTATATATTTGGCGAGATTACTTATTACAGTCAGAACATATAGACTGGGAATAATTAGGATACGTAGTGTCTTGAAATGTTCCTTACAAGTTTCACGTTGTGATATTCGGACCATAATTCTAATTGCTCGTTTTTGCAAAATAAAGGCTTTTTCTATATTATAATTAAAACTGTTTCCCCAACACATTATACTATACCTTAGCCTAGATTCCACCAGTGTGTAGTAAACTGCTTTAAGTTGCTCAATGTCGATTTCATCTCTTAGACTCCTCAACACATAACATGCTGAAGAGATTGATGTATCGAGTGATTGAAGTTCATTTTTCCAGTTAAGCTAGGAATAACATTAACACCTAAAAATTTTGTACTGTCAACTAATTCGATATGGTTATTCTTAAAATGTATATACAAAATGTCACTATTTCTGGATGTTGATTTGAATAATATTATACTGGTTTTATTAGAATTGATTGTAACCGGGAAAGGTTTTGTAGTTGATTTTAAGTAGAAGTTAATGTGAAGCTAAGTAAAATAAAATGTTGTACTGTTAAAATATCGTTATTTGCGTGTACGCTGGAGCCCTCGGGTCTCAGCAGATCGGACGGGAAGCGACCAGATGGGCTAAGTTTGGTGCCGTGGAAAAATGGCAAGTGCCTGTTGTGGGATGCCACTTGTGTCAGCACTGTCGCGGCTACGCACCTGTGTCGCTCCGTCAGTGCTCCTGCGTCGGTGGTGGAGGACGCGGCGAGCAGAAAAAAATGAAATACGCCGCAATGGAGCCACAATATTATTTTGTGCCCATTGCGGTGGAGACTATGGGTAGTAGGCTGAGATTAGTCGCTGTATCCACATTCCACATACAAGGCGATGACTCCCGCTCCGGCTCGTTTCTGGGGCAGAGGATGGCCATCGTGATCCAGCGAGGCAACGCTGCCAGTGTCATTGGCACCTTTGCGCCGGGAACGATACGGGGCGGATTATTTGATTTGACATAACAATTGACAAAATCTATGATTGCAGAAAATGATTGGACATTTGTGTTGTAATTAATTTAATTTGTAACAACAAAATTTGGTCCAACATTATTTTATTACAATAATAAAATAATGTTGGACCGAAAAAAAAACCTTTAATAACGATGAATAATAATAACTGCTAAAAATAATTAATATAAAATGTAATGAGTCTATATACCTGGCTAGCGAGTGAGATAGAGATAAATAAAAAGTTTATTATCAATTAATAACAATTATAATCGAGATTATTTCGCATTACATACATTTATAGAAGGTATTTAAAATGAATCTCAGGGGAGGATGCGTAAAAATATTCTGCCGTGGCGTTGTTCGGTCCGTTGTGCAAAGATGATAGTATGCACTTAGCTAGTGGACACGGAGCTGGTGATGGTGCCGACGTGCCTGAGTCTCCACTGGTGTGCCTCGCTACCTTAATGCTGGTGCGAAACCCGGTGCGAAGACCCTGGAAAAAGAAAGAGTGCAGGTCAGATTGTCACTAGGTAAATACGTCCAAGTGACCCGCTAAATAATAGCAGGTGAAGAGAATCTCCCCAGCGGCTAGGCAGCATAGCTAGAAGCTAAACAAACAGAAAATATTGCAGCAGAGCGCAAGCTGCGATGTGACCTCTAACCGCAGAGGTCTCGTGGCACAAGAAGTAAGCTGAAATAGCACAAGTAAAATAAATATTATAAAATAAAATATTAAAGTCGTGCATTATGTTAGGCAAAAAGCTGCACCGCTGAGAAGTCTTCACCTGTATAAAGAAGTAGGGAATGTTGTTCTCAAAACTTACCCGGAGCCGACAGCAGTTGGCCACGGGGTCAGCGACCTCCTTCGGCAAAGGTTACCGAAGAAAGGGGCGACTTAAGAGTTGTCAGTTGATAACTTGGCCATTGTTGTCTAATCTCGGTCGCACAACCATAGACAATTTAGTAATATATTGAAAAACATACTAAATTATCGATTCAATTAACTATATTATGATAAAGTGTTTTGTGAAAAATCCACAACGTTACATGATTATTAAATTATTTATTAGTTAATTTAGCCATTTGTTACTATAACAAACAAGATTGGACCTAATATTGATCCCTGTGGTACACCGCGATTAATGTTAATTATCTTAGATTTGTAGATTATTTCTTTGTATTCTTTATTGACTTTCTTTATTTCAACATACATTTTGTTAGTAAGAAGTTGGTTGCGCCGATGTGGAAGCTGTATTTTTTGACGCGGAAACACACTCCTTCTATACCCGTCTCCCCTCCCGCACTAACCATAGTATAGTACTAGACATAGTTTCCGTCCGCCATTTGTGATATATAGACACTTAGTCCCGCTTTGAACTAGCCAGCGCAAAGGCGGACCGCGAGCGCGTCTCTCAGAAATGGATAATATTTGTTGCATTTTAGCCGCTCCATAGACCTTTACCGATCGGGTTGTGCCTCTCGTGTGTCCCTCAAGTGATTTAGTGATGTGGACGGCAGCTCCTGAGCAAGGAAGAGAAGATCCGTGTACCGCCTGCGATGAAAACACGTGGTGTCGTGAAGGTTAGTGCATCCTCTCCTAATTTCTCGGGCTGCATTCATTGCCTAGATCACATCCGCGGCAGCCCGGTCACCTGTCTTTTGTGTGTAAAGCGTCAATGGAACAGTTAACTACTTCCCCGCAATACAGTTCACTAGCGCATGTGGCCAATCGCGCCACCATTCTTTTTGGTCCTTCGAGCCGGATTCTTAGCCGTAGTTCGTATTTTGTTATTATTCTAATGGGAATAAGCGCACCGCACCTAAATGCCTGGTTATTTTAGTAGAAAACCCCGCATCCAGACATTTAGGCTTAGAATTTGTTGTCCGTTCGCCGCTGGCTCGCATTGTACCTACCTAATACATGCATAGGTTAGGTATCGTATCAACACTTAGTCGTAGTTCGCAATTTTCGCACCGCGCCTAAATACCTAGTTATTTTAGTAGAAAACCCCGCATCTAGGCATTTAGGCTTAGATCTTAGGTATACTAGACACCCTAGTGCATAGGCACAGTGTAATACCTAACGCATTTGGCTTTGTTTTATTTTTTTCAATTACGTTGTTCGCTCGCCGCTGGCTCGCGTCGTATTTGCCTGGTACCTGCGTGGGTAGACACGTGGTTGTACCTCATTCCAATTCATACGAAAGTATTTTAATTTGAATAGATATTACGCAATACTTAATCTCTGAAATAATAGTTGAACCTAGACAGCGGTCTGGCTTGCGTAAGTACGATCTGGCTGTTGCCGGGCGCGTTTTGTTCAAGCGTGCATTCACAGTTGTAAATACCTACCTACCTGCCGAGTATCGCTCGCGCCGCCTCGCTGCTCTGTACCGCTAAGATTAAGTCATTTCATATTTGTTGTTTACCGCACTTTAGTTTGAGATTTAATTGTAAACATGTCCCCAAAGGTTGATAAGACCGGTAAGGTTCAATTGAAACTTTTATACGCTAAAAAAGAAATGATTTACTCTCGCGTACAATCGATTTATGATAATGCACTTAAAACCTCTGATTTGGTCATCAGAGATTCGTTCTTGTGTTCTATAGAAAACTTAGATAGTCTACGCGCGGATTTGGAAACCTTAGTACATGACATCAACGTTTTAGAGTTGAATTTGGATCCCGATTACTCAGTGAGTTATCAAGCCTTGTCGTCGTTTGACGATTTGTATTGTCGTATCAAACGCGTCGCTAGGAGTTTGGAGAAACCGGCTGACCTACCCAACCCCACTCGCGACCGACCTAAGTTGCCACCAATTCAAATACCCGAATTTGATGGTAACATTCGCAATTGGCGTCTATTTATAGATAGTTTTGAGAATACAATAGATAAGAACGTTTCGTTGACAGATCACGAAAAATTGCATTATCTCGTTGAAAAATTGACTGGTAAAGCTATAACCGTTTGCGCTGGAATTACGTTTAGTGCCGAGAATTATAATTTAATTTTAAATACTTTGAAAGCTAGGTATGAGGATAAAAGATCGGTAACTAACGCCTATTTAGATCAGATGTTTGATTTGAAATCTATTACGGCATGTAACGATCAAAACTTAGAGAAATTTCTAGATACTTTCGCGTCAGCTGTTCGCGCCGTAAAGAACCTAAAGATCGATGACCTCTGCGACTTCGTATTTTTGTATATGGGTTTAAGGAAATTAGATTCCGAAACCATTCGTTTGTTTGAGTCGGATCATCGCGGCAATAAAATTCCTAAGTTCGAAGACTTATAAAGTTTTGTTCGCGAGCATATAAAAGTATTGCAACGCTCTTCATCGAAACATGAAGGCGCGAAGATAGTTGTTGATTCTGCACGCAAAGTAGATGCGTCATCGAAGTCACTGAGGTCAACTCATACTTATGTTAGTACCGCACCAGCACATGTACAATCACCTGTTTGCTCTTTGTGTAGCACTCATCATTCGCAACTGTACAGGTGTCCTGGTTTTCTGAAATTGTCGCCTAGTGATCGTTATAAATTTGTTCGCGCTAATAATTTTTGTTTTAATTGTCTCGGTACTAAACACCGCGTTGTTTTATGTAATAGTAGAAATAGTTGTCGCAAGTGTCAAGCGAGACACCACACTTTACTTCATTTTGAGAATAGTAATGCCGCATCCAATGTGAGCACAGTTGGCTCGTCGAGCGGTGACACACCGCAGCCCGCGCTCGCGCGCGCTCCGGCCCGCCCGGTGACCACGGATGACGTCACCTTGTGTTCGTTCTCCGCTAGTGCTGCACTCACTACTGTGTGTCTTGCGACCGCTCGCGTTGTTATTGTTGATGCATTAGGTAAGCCGCGCATTGTTCGAGCGCTGTTAGATGGCGCTTCGCAAAGTAATTTTATTACTCAAGATTGTTGTCGGCGTCTTGGTTTCAATGTTGATAAGCGTTCAACCCGCTCAGTGGTGAAGGGTTTTGGAAGCTTACAGTCAGCTGTTCGTGGCACCGTTAAAACAAGGTTTAGATCTCGTTTTAATAATAATATTTGGTATGACATGGATTCGCTCGTTATAGATAGAATAGCTGAACAGTTGCCTACCGTCCCGGTTGACACGTCTTTATTAACGAAATTTAAAGACTTGCCTTTAGCAGATGAGACTTACGCTGTTCCTGGAGTCGTCGATATATTGATCGGCGCTTCGATTCTCCCGCACCTCCAGTTATCACGTAAGGTTCAAGGGGGACCGACGTACCCCGCTCCGCACGCACTGGAAACAGTTCTTGGTTTTGTTATAATTGGTTCCGCACCCGCTTCTATAGATAGTTTTAGTCACTCGACTGCTTCGTTCTGTTGCACCGTCGAGCCGCCACTGGAGTCTACCATCCGCAAGTTTTCGCTCGGTGGCTCCCGTGTATCCGCTGAAAAACGCTTTCTTTGTTTGGAACGAAAGATGCAGGCGTCCCCAAAGTCGAAGCGGGCCTATGATGAGGTTGTTAACGAATATTTAGATAAAGGTTACATCTCACCTGCGCCTGCGGACACTGGCGGGACCCAGCCTTCGTACATTATCCCGCACCGCGGAGTTATTAGAGAAGATAAGCTTACTACTAAAACTCCGCGTAGTTTTGGATGGCAGTGCTAAGACTAGCACTTCCGTGTCGCTTAATGACATTTTGTATTGTGTGTAATAATAAAAAAAATGATTTTATTTTCTCTGTATTCCTATCATTGGTTTACTCTTGAATGGAGCAAGTTAAATGTGACAAAGTAAGTGTGTAATCTCCTATTTAAAAGAAATAGAAATAAAATTGGTTTGTAAGTACATTACCAATAAGTTCGGGCGCCTTGGAGATACACATGCCTAGGATAATCAGCGGAGATTGGAAACTTTTAATCTGCCGGAGGTGAGCTAAATGAAACCAAACGGTGAGGTTTAAGGTTTTATTGTCCACTCCAGTGTGCATTTAGAAATAGTTGCAAGGGTACATTCCTAATGTATATCTAACCTTAAATTTAAAATTAGAGTTTTATAAGGATCTTATGTCAATATGATCTTATGTCACCAATGCATTTTTAGGTTATTTTGAAGTTTAGATTTAAAATATAATTAAAGTAAGCTCACGGCATCCCTCGGCGAGTATATGTAAACACAGCAGCGAGAAAGCTCGTAGCAGGCGAAGTTTTCAGTGTAAGCCCATGCGGTACATCCAGGTTTGAGGCGAAAAGTCCAAACCCTCCATAAGGAAATGCAGATGACCGAAGACAAAGGTCCAAAGAAAAGATCCAAAGGCAAAAAGAAAATGAGAAAAAGGGCAAAGGCGGTTCCAATTTGGAAACCTGTAACAAAATTGCATGTCATTAGAACAAACTCCAATATGAACACGAGGTCCTAATTTTTTATAAATTTGTGCGACTTACCGCCTTAATTTGCTGGAACAATGCCAATAGCAAAAGAAATCATAATATTCTCAGATTAAGAGCTGAAACAATAGAATTTTAACAATTATTTTTCAAATTAGGAACGTGGCGATTTCCATCAAAGTGAATCTTATTAAAAAATGACAACTCACCAGAAATAAACTATAATTCCACAAGAGGATAGTTGTGAAGACACAAACTATTATCCTTTAGGCCAAAATACTCTCATTTTTACGAGATTTATTGAAATTAAGTTACGAAGCCATGAATATCAAAAAAGTCAAAAAAGTGCTCCGTGATTTTAATTATTTTAAGCAAATTTAAACAATAAAAGTGATTGAAACTACCGTTAATCAGTGACTAATAACGCTGTGCAACGGCATGAGTGTTATCTATGTATACTATATTGTGATATTGAAGTAAGGTGTGAACTTTGAATTCCCAAATAAAACTGTTAAGACATGGTGTAAATACAAAAATATTGAACTAGCACAGTGAAACGTGCACATAATTGAATTAACGAGCCTAAAGTAACGTACAAAAAACGCTATAAGTGTAATAAATAAACAAAAAGTGATTTCTTCCAACTTAACAACTCACAGGAATTCAAGAAAAAATTCTTATGGCATGAATCACTTAGCTATTCCAACGATCAGACAAGACAAAGGCAGTCTTTAATTTCACTATACATGTCAATTGATTCCGTGGCGTAGTGGTTAAAGCTGCGCGTTAACACGCGCCACACTGGTTGTGCTGCGTGGCTCAAGTTCGAGACCTAGCATATTCTGAAAAGTCTTTTTGTGATCATCGAATCTGTTAGTTGAAAAGATTTAAATCATCGAGGACCATAAATAAATCTCGCAATAATAATAACAGGACGGTAAATGGCACCAACATCGATTAACGTTTGTGGCGGCTGTAACAAAACGATTAAAGGCAAAGACTATATTAAATGCGCAATATGTGTTCGGAAGTACGATATGGAATGTTCTAACATAACACAGAAGGTGTTTATCACCATGAGCAGCGATAGCAAGGCCACATGGCAATGTCCTGAATGCCGTTGCAAGCAGCCCAAGACGGATAATACGAACACACCTATTCGATCTTCACAGAACCCCACTACAACTACAGCAGCTTTAAACCCATCTGAGACGTGTAATGTTACAATAAGGGGTAAACAAAGTAATGCCAGATTTGAAAACTCCGACACTAGCGATGGTTATATAACGGAAAATAACCTGCGCTCTATTCTAAAGCAAGAAATTAAGACGATTATTAGGGCCAGTATTGAAGAGACCATAAATGATCACCTTAAAGCTGTCAATGAACAGATCTCAGGATTCCAAGAGACTATGTCCTTCCTTAATAAAATATTTGAAGACCTCAAAAACAAAATTGATGACAAGACATCTACCATTGCGCGGCTGCAGAGTGAGAACGATGAGTTGAAGGGAACGGTGCGGGACCTATCTGACAGGCTGGGGTGTGTGGAACAAAGCATGAGGGAGAGCAATATCGAAATTGTCGGCGTACCAGAATATAGAAATGAAAACTTGACTAGCACCGCACTGCAATTAGTAAAAACTGTGGGTTGCGCGATTGAAGATGAAGACATTCTCTACGCAACTCGAGTTGCAAAAATCAACAAAGAAAGCAACAGACCACGCTCAATCGTAGTGAAGCTTCGCAGTCCACGTCAGCGAGATATCCTACTTGCGGCTGTTTCCACCTTCAATAAGAAAAATACCAAAGACAAGTTGAGCTCACAACATTTGGGTCTTGGTGGACCTAAGGTTCCGGTATTTGTCGCGGAGCATCTAACACCGGGCAACAAGTCTCTTCATGCTGCAGCGCGTAAGAAGGCCAGGGAATATTCATACAGGTTCACTTGGGTGCGTAATGGTAGGATTTTTGTACGCAAAGATGAACAAAGCCAGGCAATCCTGATACGTAGTATGGAGAGCTTGCGGCTCGTTATTTAATTTTGTAGCTGCGGTCTTGGTTAAGTATATTGTCACTGGTATCTTGTAACAATGCTTGACATCTACTATCAGAACGTCGGTGGCACTCGAACTAAGGTCAACGATATCCGCAGAAACATTTCCATAAATAATTATCCCGTCATAGTTTTCACTGAATCCTGGCTTCAGGATGGTGTCTATAGTCGCGAATTGTTTGATTCAAGATATGTGGTCCACCGGAGGGACCGATACTTGATTAGTGGAGGCAAAAAGGATGGTGGTGGAGTTCTGGTCGCTATATTACGTAGCATTCCTTCTGCTCGCATAGTCTCGTGGGAAAGTGAGTGCGAAGATATATGGGTTACACTTCACATAAAACTAAACAATATCCCAAAAAAAATAACCATATGCGCCGTCTACTTGCCGCCTCCAGTGACGTCGGTTATGTTGGATAAATATATTGTAAATACCACTAACATTATGAACAATGTCAATGATATAGTAATACTGGGTGACTTCAACATGCGATTTATTAAATGGACTCAACATCCTACTGAACGCTACCTAACCCCATCAAATTACAAATGTACCTTGGGTTGTGCTCTTGTAGACTTTATGTCGCTAAACGGTCTGAATCAGGTTAACAGTATTAGCAATGCAGACGACAACTTCCTAGACCTTATCCTCACAAACCTCTCGGACTGCACAATAAGCCCACTCACTGATCCGATTAGTAAAATTGATAAAAGGCATCCTCCTCTGCTTGTTCACGCCCCCATCGAAGTTACCCATGACTACCTTAAGTCAAACCCAAGAAACGACTTCAACTTCTTTAAGGCTGATTACGCCGAAATATTAACGAGACTGAATGTAATCGACTGGAATGAGGTATTCTCAGTATCTGTTACAGTAAATGACATGGTGACATCCTTATATTCCTTGTTGAGGGAGGTAATTGCACATTGTGTACCGCTCCGTAGGGCGCGATCATCTGGGACGCCACCTTGGTTTGACACTGGATTGGCTCGACTTATATCGGAAAAGAACAAAATTCGACGTAGGTACAACAAATATGGGAATCCACGCGACAAAATCGAATATGACATTCTTAGGCAGCGTTGTCACAAACAAAAAAAAATCAGCTATAATAACTACATCACCAAAGTGGAAACAAACATCGCTAAAAATCCGAAATCACTGTGGAAATTTATCAAAGATAAACGTAACGGTGACCAAGGATTACCGGCCACGATGCACTCTGCGGAGTTGTCTGAGAGTACTGGCACTGGTATTGCAGACCTCTTTGCAAAATACTTCGCATCCGTTTACAGCGCAGCTCCCTTCGGTCAACTAAAATGTACTGTCCCTTGTCCAATTTTTGGCAACTCACTGGGTCATATCGGATTCACTGAGAGGGAAGTCCTGAAAAAAATCAAACAATTGGACATTTTGAAGGGTGCTGGTCCAGATATGATACCTCCTATTTTTGTCAAGCGCTGTGGTCCTGCTCTTGCTTTGCCACTATCTAAAATAATAAATCGCTCCCTTGATGATGGTGTCTTCCCGGATGAATGGAAAAAGGCTCGCATTGTACCAATTCATAAAAAGGGTGATCATAGCAATGTCAAGAATTACCGCCCCATTTCAATTCTCTCCTGTTTTTCCAAACTTTGCGAGTCTCTGATACGTCCAGTTCTCACACGTCATATCAGTGCCGCCATTAGCTCGGCCCAACACGGTTTCACGGCTGGTCGCTCTGTGCACACAAACTTGGTGACTTATGTGTCGGATCTGTCAGCAACTATTGATCGGGGAGGACAGGTCGATGCCATTTATACCGACTTTTCCAGTGCCTTTGATAAAGTGAGCCACCCCTTACTATTGATGAAACTCAAAGCACACGGTGTGTACGGTGCCCTTTTAGAATGGTTTCGATCCTACCTACACAATAGACCGCAGTTTGTCTCGGTGAAGGGATATGACTCTGGGGAGTACCTCGCCGACTCGGGCGTGCCGCAGGGATCTCATCTTGGGCCGGTGCTATTCAATCTTTTCATCAACGATATTGTGAGCCACATCGAGCACTCCAGGTTCTCCCTGTTTGCCGATGACCTCAAGATATATCGGACAGTCAATTCCCAGTCTGACATTGAACTGATGCAGTGTGACCTCAACAGGATTCACGAGTGGTGTCGCGGAAATGGTATGGTGCTCAATGCTGCAAAGTGTTACCACATAAAATTCACCAAAAAAAGATGCCCCATTCACTCAACTTATAGCATCGATGGTGAAGCTTTAAAGGAGGTCAGTGAAATTAGAGACCTGGGGGTCATGCTGGACAGCGGGCTCAGTTTTTCCTCTCACGTGGATGCAGTTGCCAAAAAGGGAGCTCAAATGCTAGGGTTCGTTAGGAGGAATGCAGAGGAGTTCCGTCAAGCCAAGACGAAGGTGGTATTGTACAACGCCCTGGTTAGAAGTCAGCTGGAATATGCCTCTGTAGTCTGGAATCCTATATATACCGTGAAATCTCAGAGAATTGAAAGTATTCAACGTGCTTTCACGAGACAACTGGCATACGGTTTACCTGGTATATCGCATAGGGCCCCTTACGACCAAAGGCTTGTCTTTTTGAAAATGACAACACTCAACCTACGCCGTAGGGTCCAAGACCTAGTGTTCTTACACAAGCTTGTGAATGCAAGCATAGACTGTAGCCAGCTGCTCAATGGCGTCAATCTCAATGTACCCAGCCGAGCGCCAAGGTACCCTGGTATTCGAACGTTCCATATACCCGTCTGCAAAACTAATATTGGTAGACAATCCCCTGTGGCTCGTATCTGTTCCGAGTACAATTCACTGTGCGGTAGCTCTGTGGATCTTGATATTTTTGCTGATTCTATCAGCAAGTTCAAGAAAAGCTTTTTGGCACCATCCGGGGGGCTAATTAACACTGAGGGTTGCTAAAGCTTCGATTTTTATCTTCTTTTTGCATTTTTTTTTTTTAGAATATTGTTAAATTATTGCTCATTTTGTAATGTAATGTGGTTTGAATTCGGATTTGGTTCCGGATTTGGATTTGAGTTTGGATTTGGGTTTTGATTTGAATTTGGTTTGGATTTAGATTTGAATTTGATTTTGAAGTTGAATTTGGGTTTAGATTTGAATTTGAGTTTGAATTGGAATTTGATTTAATTTAACTATGGATTGAATTCCGTGATTCTCAATCAATTTCACAATTTCAATCAATGTAATCAATTTAGTAAATGTAATCAATGTTCAGTATATCGATGTAATTATTTTAATAATCAAATTGTTTATGATTTCAATGTATCTATGCGAATTTCACACTTTATTCATTCCATTATTTAATTTTAATAGTCAGAATAAAACCGAAGCAAATCGATGTATTATTAATCATAAAATTATTATTTGTCTAAATACTAACTGTACTAATAGTTTCACTCTTTTGTCTAACTAAATTCATATAATTATTATTTTAATGCATGCGAATGTTGTGTACGTCTCTAATAGGTATGCATATTGGAATATTTCACGGATGCAACTATTATAGAAAATGTATAATATGTATACTGTTGATGTACCTTAATAAATAAATAAATAAATAAATAAATATCGACCATCCAGCCTCAACGCTAGGAAGAAAGGTGCCTTGACAGCTATACGTCAAAATGTCATTCACTCCGCGTTCCGAAACCCTTCGTTCAAAAATAGAATTAAAACCGGTGTGACGACGTTTGCAGAGCGCGTCGTTACATTACATCCCTCCCCAAAAAGAAAAAAGAAAGAAAGAAACTTCCTTTTCTAATGAAAATTATGAGAGTCCAGAACAAAATTCCAAAAAACCTCAAAAGACAAAATGTCTTGCAACATTTTTCAATAAACAAAAAAGGCAATGCGAAAGCATCTTGCATTGGGTATTGCAGAAATAATTATAAATTAAAGAATGGGAAAGCATTCCTAAAAATCAAAGAATGTGAAAACACTCGAAAAGTAAAGAATTAAGTTGAAAAAGAATTTCCAGTTTCAAATGGAAACAAAGGACACTATCCAACTTAATGGAATAACCGAAACCAAACTCAGAAAAGAGTAAAAACTTATTTCAACACAAAAGTGAAAATAAATCCTTCAATAAAACAAATTAAACAATCCCTACTCAATTCCATTCCAGATATCGATTAGGCAACCAACGCCGTCGAATCTAATCCTTGATCTTAACCAGCCTTCTAGCATCAATACAAAAGTGCGGTTGAGCTCCTACGCCACCGACTCTATACCAGCTATTCCTGAAACAAAAATATGAAACTAACAAGATATCGGTTAAGCACCAACGCTGCCGAATCTGAAAGAAAATCGGTAAAAACAATGAAGTTTTCCCACTGTCGGTTAGGTTGAAAAGCCGCCGACTTCAAATTCCTATTCCAACATCCAAAACGTCAAAACAAAATCACAACAAAAGTGTCGTAATAATATATTTATAAGCATTGTGATCGGCATAACACCACCAACTTTCCGAGCACAAGCAAAATATAAAGAAAATATGACAATTGTGACCAGTACAACACCACTGACTTTCTGAGCACAACCGCATAAGAAAAGTATGACATTTGCGACCGGCACAACACCACCGACATCCCGTGCGCAAAGCATAAAAAATGTAACAATGTGTATAAAAACACAATCGTACAAAAAGAGAAAAACGACAATTACGACCGGCTCAACACCACCAGCTTCCCGTGCGCAAAGCGTAAGGTGTGACTATGTGTATGAAACACAATAGCACAAAAAATTGTAAAGTCCAGTAAGACACAAGTTTCCCAAAAAATGGTATAACAAGGTGTGTAAAAGATGCATAAAATGCGTCCAATCCGAGAATCTTAATACTAAGAAAATAACCCAGAACTGTACAAAAATAAAGTTCAAGAAACTTAATTTTCCATTCCCTAAGTGAGTGGAAATAAGTCAAGTGAATTTAAGGTAGAAAATGAATATTAAATTTCACTCCTATATTAGAGTAGAAACTAAATTCCTAAATTTGTACAAAATATACAATATTAAATATACAAGTGTATAAAAATATATACAGGAAAATAATCCTATACAACAAAGATAAATAAAAATATAAGATCTTTTGATGTGGAACAATTTGTTAATATGGAGTAGAGTTACACAATAACAAGTCCTAAAATGACCTAAGTTATTTTTGAAGGAAACTAAAATTGAAATTAATAAATTGTTGTGAAGTTCCTAACATACATCTCCTTTCAACACCCCTCAACCTTTCAAACATCACCTCATAGTGGGGTCATACTTCAAACAAAGTACCAAAGACAAAGATAGACATTGTCAAAACAAGAATAATTTTAATATTTAATTATGTCTTTAATATGATAACGACCAGTATAGTTTTTATTAAGGTCTTTTAAAACATAAACATTAGAGGAAATTTTATCTATTATTTCACACTTAACAAACTTAGGTGCTAACTTAGCCGAAAAGAATGCAGGAGCATTAGACTGCACAAAACTTCTCCTCCACACTATATCTCCCACCTCAAAAGAAATGACCTTCCTTCCTATATTATAATAACGCGCATTACGCTTATAAGCTTTAAGCAATGAAGCTTGAACTTTTATAAAAATATCACTAAGTGATTTAAGTGAAAAAGCAAATGAAGACCTATCAACAACATCAAGTTGATTGAGGTTATCAAAAGAATTACTAAAACGGTGCAATGAAGCATCAAAAATAAGTTCTCTACCGAACATGAGAAAATTGGGAGTGAAATCTGTAGCTAGATTCACACTACTATTTAAAGCTAATTGAACATGAGGCAAATATTTTGACCAAGTTCTATGATCATCTTTAACAAAACAAGAAATACATGTTTCGACTGTTTTGTTATATCTCTCTACAGGATTATTTTGAGGTGTATATAAAGTATTATAAAATATTTTACTAATATTATAACTTTTTAGAAAATCTACAAATTGCTTAGCTGTAAATTGGCTTCCATTATCACAAACAAAAATTTTAGGCGTTCCAAACTTAAGAAATATTTCTTTTTCAAGTATCCCACAAATTACTTTAGTGGTAGCACTAGTCATAGGAAATATCCAACAATATTTTGTAAAAACATCTATGATTGAAAGTATATACTTATGGCCAGAATAAGCTTTTGGAAGAGTTCCAATAATATCAATAGAAAGCATTAACATTGGTTTATCAACTTTCTTAGGATTAACCATAATTCCATGAGGTGGATTAGTAGAAGATTTATAAGCTTTACAAGTATCACAAGAAGAAATGTATTTTTGAACATCAATAAACATACCTTTCCAAAAATAATGTATTTTTAATTTATTTAAAGTTTTATGAATTCCTAAATGTCCTGAATTAACATCATCATGATTAGATTTAATAGTGTCTAAGATGTGTTCTTTAGGTATGACAATTTTCCAATTTAAACGATTATTAGGATTATATTTATCTTTACAAAATCTATACAAAGTATCACTTTCAACTTTGAAATTTTTATATTTTCTAGGAAACTTTTGACAATTTACAAATATTTTTCTATACCAAGGATCAACGATATCCTCATTTGGCATAACAATAATATTATTTACAGGAATATTAATAGCAGAAATTTCTATTCTGGATAAACAATCTGGAACTAAATGTAAAGAACCTTTTTTATATTTAACATCAAAAGTAAATTGAGAAATTCTAGCAGCCCAACGTGCAAGACGACCACTAGGATTATTAAGTTTAAGAAGCCAAGTTAAACTAGCATGGTCAGTGATAACTGTAAATTTCATTCCTTCAATATAAGGTCTGAAATGTTCAATAGAATCCAATATTGACAACAACTCTCTCTCAGTTGTACCATAATTACGTTCACATTTATTAAGTGATCTAGAATAATAAGCTACAGGATGTTGATCTCCATTATCATCATCCTGGCTCAGGACACTACCAATTCCAACAGAACTAGCATCGCAATGTAAAGAGAATGGTCTTTCAAAATTCGGACAATGTAAAACTGGTGCAGAAATTAATGCAAGCTTTAAATTATGAAAAGCAACTTCAGCTTCTTCATTCCAGAAAAGAGATTTTTTAGAATTCTTGCTTCCGGCCGTTAATTTGGTTAAGGGCGAAGCAATATCAGCAAACTTATCAATGAATCTACGGTAATAAGAACATAACCCAAGAAAACTTCTTAATTGTCTAACGCTTTCTGGGCGTGGGAAACTTTTAATGGACTCTAATTTAGCAGGGTCTGTATGTAAACCATTACTATCAACAATATAACCAAGATAACGCAGTTTATCTTTACAAAAATTACACTTTTTTA
The DNA here is from genome assembly GCA_963662185.1 of Eilema griseolum. Classification (NCBI taxonomy): domain Eukaryota; kingdom Metazoa; phylum Arthropoda; class Insecta; order Lepidoptera; family Erebidae; genus Eilema; species Eilema griseolum. The sequence continues at coordinate 122,027 of CAVLEM010000013.1, read as the reverse complement.
AATTAATAGTTAACCCAGCATCTTTAAGGATTTTATAAATTTTATTTAAATAATCTAAATGATCAGAGAATGTAGAATTTATCAATATGAGATCATCTAAGTAACAGAATGCTACATTATCAAATTCTGGTCCAAACAACTTGTCTACGAGTCTCTGTAACTCTGCAGGTGCATTAGTCAAACCGTACACCATCCGGGTAAAATGAAATAAACCTTTCCCAGGAACAACAAAAGCAGTCTTCTCTCGAGAAGATTCTTCTAAAGCGATTTGCAAAAATGCTTTAGACAAATCAATAGTAGTTATATAATTAGCACCCCGGAGGTTATCTAAAATTCTAGAAGGGTAAGGTAAAGGATAAGAATCTTTAACTGTAACTGAATTTAAACGTCTAGAGTCCAAACATAATCTTGTTCCACCATCGCGTTTTTCAACGGCTAACACTGGAGAACACCAAGGAGATTTAGAAGGTTCAATAATATTTTCCTTTAATAAAACTTCCACTTCATCATAAAGTTCTTTTTGTTTAGCAGGACTAAGGGGCCAATAACGTTGTTTAAAAGGTTCACCAGTAACATTAATTTTATGTTTAACTAAATGAGTAAGACCTAAGCCTCTCTTTTCATAAGAAATATTTTCAAAAAGTGAAATAATTTTATTTAACTCGTGTTTCTCAGAAGGAGAAAGTTCAGAAACAGAAGTAACTGCATTTACACAAGTAGTGGATTCATATTCAAAAGTAATATTATTCCATAAGTCTTTAGCAAGATTAAATTTCAACCAAAAGTCAAATCCCAAAATAATTGAAGGTTTAAAAGAAGGTATTATCAAAAAATCTACATTTTTAGTTAAGTTATCACAAGTGATAGGTAAAACCATAGTTCCAATAACATTGTGTGCAGAACCATCAGCAGTAACAGCGTTACCTTTATAAGGTTTAAATTTATAACCTAATTGCAAAAATGTTTGATGAATATTAGAACCGAGTACACAACTACAAGCTCCACTATCTAACAAACCTGAATAAAATTTATTATTAATATTAAAATTTAAATAAGGTCTAGTGTCTTTATGTTTAACAAACAAAACAGGAGCAGCCCTGATATTATTAAAGAAAACTTTCAAATAATCCAACCATTCATTAAATTCTTTCTTACAAGTGGCTTCATTCGGAGCATTGCTAAATTTTTTCAACATCGAGTCACCAGAGGTTTTATCAAAAACTAGGGCTCGATGGGACCTGATACGTTTTTTGACTGAACAGTATTTGAATTACAAACTTCGCAATTCTTCGTAGTGACGCCAAGCTTGTGACATTTAAAACAAATTACACCTGGAAATGTAGGGCAATTTTTATAAGAATGTCCAGAGGACTTACATTTTAAACAAGTTAAATCATCTGATTTAACAGCACTAATTTGAGCAGAATATTTTTCTTTTTTAATACTTTTATTCTCACTCAAGTTCTTTCTTGACACAAAATTCTCTAATTCTCTGCTGAGGTTAATAAATTCGTCGATAGAAGAAATAGTTCTACCAAACACAAAAGGTGTGTAAATATTCAACATGTTATGTTTAATAATAGTTATGAGGGTAGCATCAAAAACAGGCATAGACAAACGGCTAGCCATATCCATTATGTCTGTAATAAAATCTGGTAATGACTCAGTTATCTTTTGTTTACGAGTACGGAGTTCATGTTCCAAATGATAATCAAATTCAATTCTATCAAAACGTTTCAACAACGCAGCCTTCAAATCCTGCCAAGAAGCAATACGAATACGAACACTACGAAACCATTTAAGCGCAGTGCCTGACAAAAGATCAGAGAATGAACTAACCAAAAAATATTCATTAAAATTTTTAAACAAGAAATATTCTTCCACTTGAGTAATAAATTCCCTAACGCACGATTTACCATCATACAAAAGCTTACTTCGTTTTAAATCAGGCAACTTAGTAACAGAAGGCAAGTTTTTCCTCAAATTATCATTCAATAAAACATTCATCATATTAAATGAAGATGCGGCTCTCAGACTATGATCACCAGCTCCTCGACTATTCGAAAATGGATCAACAACTTCAGATAAATCAGCCATGACATGAGTAGAAGTACCAACTGGAACATCACCAACAATATTCTCAAACAAAGGCGGGACCTGTATTTCCTTATCCATGTTTGATTTATAAAAGGATGTGAAAATCTAATAAAAAGTTGTATTAAATACACTATAAGTTTCTAATTAAAGTATCAATTAAAGTTTCTAATTAAAGTTAATTAAATTATGAATGAAGTTAATTGCATTGATAGCAAAACGCTAAACTCAAAAGTCAAACAAACTCATAGAATGGAATGTTATTGTTGCAAAAATTATTTAGGTCAAATGCCTATAAAGATAAAAATGCATTAGTGATTCACAAAATAAATTATTTATGTCTACTTAAGGTAAACAGCAAATATTCAAATATTACTATGTTTTCACACATGTGAATAAAGGTTAAGAACTAGTAATTATATAATATTACTAAGTGGAAAATCTTACCTGTAATAAACAAAAGCTATATAAGATAAAACAATTATAACAATAACCATGTTATACAAATTGAAACATTCACCTGTAATTGAGAGATACAAACAATAGTACTAACTTGTAGTATGATTAGTTTTGCAAAGTAAACAATAACAAAGATTTACTGTAATACACAGTTATGTAACAGTAAAATACATGAAGAAAACACTGTTCTTAACATGATAAGGTAAAAAATAATGCAAAGGTGACAAGGAATAAAGATATATGCACACTGTCATGTCCCTGCTCGCGAGTGCCAGATGTAATACTAAAAAAAAATGATTTTATTTTCTCTGTATTCCTATCATTGGTTTACTCTTGAATGGAGCAAGTTAAATGTGACAAAGTAAGTGTGTAATCTCCTATTTAAAAGAAATAGAAATAAAATTGGTTTGTAAGTACATTACCATAAAAGTTCGGGCGCCTTGGAGATACACATGCCTAGGATAATCAGCGGAGATTGGAAACTTTTAATCTGCCGGAGGTGAGCTAAATGAAACCAAACGGTGAGGTTTAAGGTTTTATTGTCCACTCCAGTGTGCATTTAGAAATAGTTGCAAGGGTACATTCCTAATGTATATCTAACCTTAAATTTAAAATTAGAGTTTTATAAGGATCTTATGTCAATATGATCTTATGTCACCAATGCATTTTTAGGTTATTTTGAAGTTTAGATTTAAAATATAATTAAAGTAAGCTCACGGCATCCCTCGGCGAGTATATGTAAACACAGCAGCGAGAAAGCTCGTAGCAGGCGAAGTTTTCAGTGTAAGCCCATGCGGTACATCCAGGTTTGAGGCGAAAAGTCCAAACCCTCCATAAGGAAATGCAGATGACCGAAGACAAAGGTCCAAAGAAAAGATCCAAAGGCAAAAAGAAAATGAGAAAAAGGGCAAAGGCGGTTCCAATTTGGAAACCTGTAACAAAATTGCATGTCATTAGAACAAACTCCAATATGAACACGAGGTCCTAATTTTTTATAAATTTGTGCGACTTACCGCCTTAATTTGCTGGAACAATGCCAATAGCAAAAGAAATCATAATATTCTCAGATTAAGAGCTGAAACAATAGAATTTTAACAATTATTTTTCAAATTAGGAACGTGGCGATTTCCATCAAAGTGAATCTTATTAAAAAATGACAACTCACCAGAAATAAACTATAATTCCACAAGAGGATAGTTGTGAAGACACAAACTATTATCCTTTAGGCCAAAATACTCTCATTTTTACGAGATTTATTGAAATTAAGTTACGAAGCCATGAATATCGACCATCCAGCCTCAACGCTAGGAAGAAAGGTGCCTTGACAGCTATACGTCAAAATGTCATTCACTCCGCGTTCCGAAACCCTTCGTTCAAAAATAGAATTAAAACCGGTGTGACGACGTTTGCAGAGCGCGTCGTTACATGTGGTCGGAATCTTTAAGGTAATTTATTTGACATAATTGTAAATTTTCGCATTAATATTAGTAGAATTTTAGCTTTAGGACTCAACAGTCGCTTTGTGTTGGGCCCACTCTTCGCCCCATCGTTGGGACACATTCGTCGCTAATAGAGTGGCAAAATTCAATCTGAATTAGCGCCACCTAATCTCTTTCACGTTGCTGGCACCGACAACCCAGCGGATTGTCTCTCTCGTGGATTGCTTCCTTCGCAAATTTTAGATCACCCGTTATGGTTTAGTGGACCGTCCTGGATTCATGCCGCATTAGATAAGTGGCCAGTTAGTCAATTCAATCCCACTACGGTTTCCGAACCACCCGAGGAGAAGAAGCACTCGCTTGTTGTATCGGTCCCACGTGAAGAGACCCTTATTTTGTTGTTGGCTAATCGCGTCTCGTCTTGGTCGAGACTGTTGCGTTGTGTTGTTTGTTCGCCTCTGCCCTCTGCCTAGCCAGCAGTAGGCACGAGCTCCAATCTAGGTTTATATTTTAGTTGTTATTTCCCAAACCTAGATTTAGATTAGACTTTAGATTTGTTTCGCATTTGTCGTTTCGAAGGTAACCCTTCAAGCCGGGGGGAATGGTTGCGCCGATGTGGAAGCTGTATTTTTTGACGCGGAAACACACTCCTTCTATACCCGTCTCCCCTCCCGCACTAACCATAGTATAGTACTAGACATAAGTTTCCGTCCGCCATTTGTGATATATAGACACTTAGTCCCGCTTTGAACTAGCCAGCGCAAAGGCGGACCGCGAGCGCGTCTCTCAGAAATGGATAATATTTGTTGCATTTTAGCCGCTCCATAGACCTTTACCGATCGGGTTGTGCCTCTCGTATGTCCCTCAAGTGATTTAGTGATGTGGACGGCAGCTCCTGAGCAAGGAAGAGAAGATCCGTGTACCGCCTGCGATGAAAACACGTGGTGTCGTGAAGGTTAGTGCATCCTCTCCTAATTTCTCGGGCTGCATTCATTGCCTAGATCACATCCGCGGCAGCCCGGTCACCTGTCTTTTGTGTGTAAAGCGTCAATGGAACAGTTAACTACTTCCCCGCAATACAGTCCACTAGCGCACGTGGCCAATCGCGCCACCAGAAGTCATTAATTGCAAAGCAGAACCTCTTACACCGTAGTGTTCCAATTTTGACAGAAGTAGGTCATGGTCAATTGCATCAATTGCGGAACTCAAATCAATGAATATCCCTGCCATCCTCATATTGTCATTGATTTTACTGACTACATCGTCTACCAACGTGTTGATGGCATCAGTAGTACCTACACATTTTTGATACCCAAATTGTCTGTAGTTTATTATATTTTTCAAATTAAGGTGAGCCACAAGTCGAGTTTTAATTATCTTTTCGAAGATATTTGATAATGTAAGTAAAAGGTAAATTAGTCGATAGTTTTTTGGATCACTTTTAGAACCCTTTTTGTGTATAGGAACAACTTTGCCAATTTTATTTGATCCGGGAAGACGGACTCGCTTATACATTTGTTAAAAAACTGTGTGAGCGGATATGCAAGTGTATTGATGTTTTTTGTAATAATTGTGGTTGGTATACCGTCGTAACCATAAGATATTATGGTATCCATCTGCTGTTCTATCATAGAGATTTCATTAGGACTAGTAAGGCTAAAGTAGCAGCTATTGTCTACTTTGTCTGTTGAATCCTATAAATATTTAATTGCTTTATCTTTGTCTTTATATATTAAATGTGTTTTTAACATAAAGCTTTCCGCTAAGTGATTTGCAACCTCCTGTGCTCCATCGATACTTTTATTGTCAATGCTTAGAATTATGTTCCTATCAAGCTGTTTTACTCTTTCCTACACAGGACAACACGTGCAGGTCTTAGATGTCACCCGCACGCGGTGCAGAACATCCGATCAAGAACCAAGCGGTTCGGTGACTCTTTCCTCCGTCGCACCATTAAGGCCTGGAATTCATTACCAGCTCACGTGTTTCCCTCTTCCTACAGTCCCGGGTCCTTTAAGCGGGGCGTGAAAAAGCATATGACGAGACCGTCGAGCTGAGTGTCACCATTGTCACACGGTATGTGTAGGTAATGGTGACCCTCTTTTCTGAGACTTTGCCTTCAGCTTACCATCAGGCAAGGCGAAGTCTAATTGACGTGTTCTAATACAAAAAAAATAATTGATTGACCAATTTCCAAGTCTCTCTGCTAATGTTTTTGCCTGAGTTTAAATTTCTCTCCACAGCTAACCTTTTTGTGTGCCGGATTACTCTCCTATAAATACGTGTGTAATTAATTTTGTAATTTAATACACTGGGCTCCTTTTGAGCGTACACAGAGAAGTCTTATCATTATACTAGCGAATTTAATGCCCTTTGTAATCCACTTTACAAACACTTTAAAACACTTTGTTTGAATCACTCTCTTCTTGTAGCATTTTCGAAAGATTTTACCAAAAGTAGCTAAAAAAGAGTTTATGCCTAGATCAATCCAATTTGTATTTATTAGAACTGCATCAAGCACGGCAATATAGCATTGTGTCCAAACACTTTAATATAGGCTTTCATATCCCCGAAAACGATGTTTGCGATATTTGCCATATTCACCGAAATTAAACTAACTGTACTGAAAATGAGATAACAATGTATGAAAAACATATCCGCAACAAAACCTTTGCTCGTAAATTAAAAAATGACGACAAAAATGCAGCAATTTAGTCTAACAATAAAATAATAACAGCAGTTTTTGACTCAGAAGGTGCTTTCTTGTCCTCGGGGCCAAAAAGTGTCTTTTATTATAAAAGAAAATTATCGTTGTTTAACTTCGCCGTATTCGATATGGGCAACAAACAAGCTACTTGTTATATGTGAGATGAGACTATTTTGAAAAGAGGGGCGTATGAAGTCAGTAGTTTCTTAAAGTCCGTCCGTCATCATTAGAGCAGCTGCTTGGATCGCGATTTTATTTGAGATATCACGAATATGTAGGCTGTCGTGGCAGCGGGGAACGATGTACACCATGAACGTCTTGTTAAAGTTATTGAGAATATGAGTATTATGTCTATATTATGAAGCAAGCAAGCAAGTCGAATATTATGGTCGAATACTGGATTAATATCGAACTATGAAGGAAGCAAATAGGTAAAATAAATAATTGTAATAAAAAAAATTAAACCGACTGCAAAACCAAGTAGGTACCTTTTAGTAACTAATAGGTTTTTAAGTCTTTTTTTTAATTAAAATAATTTATTTTTATTTTGCCTAGATTTTATATAGGCACTACAATTGTAATGTCTGTATAAAATGTGTCAGCCGTATCCAGAAACCGGGTCATGAGCTCCAACCAACGCTCCTGGAGATCAAGCTCCTGGTTTCAGATACGCCTGTTCTCCACTATTTGCTCCGTCCAGAATTGCCTCCACTCTCGATCCGATTCCAGAAAATGTGAGGCTGCTCTGTCTGCTTGAGTTTCACGTACGGGCCGTCTTTTGCGACTTATAGGTGAGTACAAGCGTTCAGCACCACGTCGACGGCGAGGTGTCGACTGCGGTGTGGCCCGTGGTGAAATAGGTAGAGGGTCCTGGGATGCTTGAGATATCACAGCCTCTACCTGTACACCTATACGCCCAACTTCCATCATTGTAGAAATCTAAAAATACACAAAGTTATTTAAATAAGAAGAACTTTTTTCAACGATAACATACAATGTAAAATTGTTAATAACAAACCTAGTACAGGAGTAGCATAATTCTGCATTAAAGATGCAGACACTCCAATACTAGTACTTTTTGACGAAGCTGGAGGTAAAGCTTATGGTTGAATCTGTAATTAAACAAAACAAACTTCTGATAAATAACCTATTATTCAGTTTATAATCTTGTTATGTAAATCAATGTTAATAATAAAAGCAACTAAAATGTGAATTAACAAAACTTATATACACTCGAGAGCAATGAATCCGGGTCACTTAAAGAATCCTAAAAATCTCGGAAACTAAAAATGCTAGGTTAATGCAATAAATTGTATTTAATAGACAATGTAATACTCCTTAAATGAAGGTATTAAAACTTCTTAGTTATTGTAAAGTTATGTCATAAAAAAATCAAATTTGAAAAAGGGCCACTTTCGAAGATGGAACTACGAAATTACAGCATTTGGTGTTGCTTTTGTTTGTAATCTGTCATTTATGTGGGTACATAAACCATGTTGATAGTGCTCTATATTCATTAATCAAGCTGAAATTATGTCGCTTACGCCTGAAGAATGCACCAGAATACTTACAATGCTGGAAACCGGCCGGAGTCAGCGCGATACAGCCAGGACTGTCGGTGTGTCGCTGTCAACAGTACAAAGAGTTCTCCGACGTTACGAAGAAACTGGTTCTAACCTACGCAGACCAGGAACGGGCAGAACCAGGTGTACCACAGCACGAGAAGACCGATACTTGGTGAACACCATGCTTCGAAATCGCTTTCTCACAGGAACTGAACTCACCAATCAGTTTCGACGCCTCGGAGGAAGTAACCCAAGTGCATGAACAGTAAGACGTCGGCTTGCTGAATCTAACTTAAAACCCCTTAGACCTGCAAACGGCCCTAAACTGGAGCGTGGGCATCGTATTTCGAGACTAAGTTATGCCCAGAGCCACGTAAATTGGAGTATTGAAGATTGGTCAAAAGTTATGTTCTCCGACGAATCAAAATTTATGCTCTACAAGCACGATGGAAGACACAGAGTGTATCGAAGACCAGGGGAAAGATTCAAGCAAGCATGCATCGAAGAAAAAGTAGCCTACGGTGGTGGGTCTGTACTTGTGTGGGCCGGAATTTCTTCTGAAAGTCGCACAGAGCTGGTGATCATAGAAAACGGCTCTTTAACTAGCGTAAGATATGTGGAAGAAATCCTCAATGATCACGTTGGTCCATTTATGGTCAATTTAGGTGAGGATGCTATATTTATGCATGACAATGCCAGACCTCATACAGGTAGGATTGTGAATGACTACCTTCAAGAGATGAACATTACTCGTATGGAGTGGCCAGCGCGCAGCCCGGATATCAACCCGATCGAGCATGCTTGGGACGAGCTAGGCAGATGCGTAAAACAACGAAACCCTCCCCCAATCACGCTTCGTGAGCTCAAAATTGCTCTCACAGAGGAATGGGAGAATATTCCCCAAAATCGTATAAGGAACTTGGTGTACAGCATGCCAAACCGCGTAAACGCAGTAATGGAAGCACGAGGAGGCAATACGAAGTATTAAAATTCAAGAAAATCGTAATAAAGTTCAAAAATTTCATGTTTCCTATTTTTGTTTTAAGGAGAGATCAGCAGTTTTTTTCTTTATGTAATTTTGTGTTAATAAAATGTATGGTGACTCATATTTTTTTTACTTTCATTTAAGGAGTATTACATTGTCTATTAAATACAATTTATTGCATTAACCTATCATTTTTAGTTTCCGAGATTTTTAACATTCTTTAAGTGACCCGGATTCATTGCTCTCGAGTGTATATTGAACAACGTACAGAAATAAGCCCAATTTCAGGTATTGACGGTAAACCTGTAGCAGCTTGCATGCCAATAATTTGCATGACCCGACTTTCTAAATGTGTGAGCTGCAATAAGCACGCAGGCCTTCCGCCAGTACTTGTGGCTCCTCAGCAATCAGGGCTGCTTTCCTTTTAGTGTTGTTTTTAAAATCACTCCATGTCTGTAATCAAGTAAGAGTTAGAGTAAAATTATATAATACTAAATATAATTTTATTAGTCACTAGAACATTATATAAATAATATAATTATAATAATGTAGGACTAGCTGTTGCCCGAAGGGCCACCCGCGTGCATATCAGTTATATTTTTTATAATTATAATATATTACTATGTGTATCCTGCAGCAATATTAATGACATTTATTAGAACTTACTCTCCTCCACTTTTCCACATTTTTTGTTTGGCCAGTTCCGTCCTGGTTAAGGAAACCGCACAAACGTTCTCACATCCTCATATTATTAATACGACCTTCAGCTCCAGCAGAGGGCTTGATGAGGCATATTTTAAAACGTATTTTAGTAAGTAAATAAGTTTGTATAATTGTTTACAACCTTTCCATGTACTCCACCGTTATCTCAAATTGACTGGAGCTGGTCCTCATATTTTGAAATTGTGTTACACTTACGTCATTACTCGTAATATGCTCGCACGAAATGTCATTGACATTTCAAGTCAAAATTTAAAAATAATTATCACAAAATAACAACATTATATTCGACTACATTCAAAAACCTATTTAAATAGGTTTTATAGCAATATCAGACAATAAATCAATTCAATAATATTTTTTAAATTAGTTTGTTTCCTGATAAATAATGATATTCTATTGATCGGCGTGCTGGTAGTTCCCCCTTATCTTCCTAATGGAAGATACGCCGTGGATAAGATCGTAGGTAATAGCAGCTCTCTGCAGGCCGCACCGGAGCGCCGGTGCGGTAGCGTCTCCCCTACGGCAGAGAGACGTCGCTGCAGTCTACGTTGCCCAGGATGCGCCCGCATGTATATTTCAAATTCCGGACCAAGCTACCCCCTACTGTGCCTACTACTAAATACAGTGGTTAATTAAAATTGCTCAGTTTTATGCCACTTTTACTTGTAGTCTCTCTACCATTGATAGGTACATTTTTTGAAGGTATATCTACTATCCTTTGTATTCGCTAGAACCCCGCTATCTTAATTTTTAAAGGCCACATTTTAATTAGAGCTTTTCATTATTTATTTATTTTATTTATTCAACTTTATGCACAGTAATTTTGTACAAAGGCGGACTTAATGCCAAAGGCATTATCTAATAGTCAACCTTAGGGTGATGCAGAGATACATTGAGGTAGGTGCAGTGCACTATGACCACAATAATAATACATACATTATACATACACACTATAATACATAAGAAATTCATACACATACTTTTAAATATATTTACTTACATATTACTTACTTATATATATACTTATATATATTCGTATAATATATACTTATATAATATAAACTTACCTATACTTACATACATAAACATAACATAAACTCACGCCTATATCCCCGAAGGGGTAGGCAGAGGTGCTAACACCCTAGCACCCACATTTCGCCAGTTTATGTTTAGGTCCCAATGTAATAGGTGGCGAGCCTACATAATTATACATAATGACAAAGTATTTCTAACATTAAGGTTTTACACATTACTATGACTAGGGGCTACTGTAGTAGAGCTGACGTACTTTGTACTTGAATGTTGCACGGTTAGTAGTCATCCGGATTTCGAGAGGAAGCGCATTCCAGAGGAGAATTGCTTGCACGAGGAAAGAAGAATGAATTAGGCTGGAACTATGAGTAGGACAGTGGAGAAGACGGTTGTCAGCTGACCGCATTAATATATATGCAGAATAAAACATCTGTGTCACTAGTCCCTTAAACTTGTAGTACAAGTATTCCTGCAATTTCATATTAGGCACATTTCTTCGGTGATTCTTCAGTTTTTAAATTATCATAAATATTTAAAATATGTACATAATAAATAATTGCACAAACACATTTCACGTGCGAAGTTGGTACGTTTAGTGCGTATTGTACTAAATTATTATTTCGTAATAAAAAGAAGACTAAACATTTCATAAGCATTAAATTTTACTAAATTTAGGTTTGTTATTCCAAAAGTTAAAATCAATCATGTCACAGTATTGTGACATACTAATATGAAATACTTTGGTAGGCAATTATTAGTGTTCATACTACACGATTCGAGAACAAACTATGTAAATCTAAAGAAATTAATAGCGGCAGCATAGAAGACCCTGGGCTCCAAAGTGTGAACTTTGGTATTAATGCAACTGGGATTAGCAATCAGATGGAGAAGACATCATTTTTATTATTGTAAGTTAGGATAGATGTAGATAGTCTTTAACATACCTCTATTAATAGATCTCAACCAGTCTTCGCTTAAATAATGCCAGATTGACTGAAAACGGTCTTTTTTCGTATAGGTTAGGTAGGTATAGCATACATTTTCCAAATTCTTAGATATCTCATCGAACATCAAAAATCCTTTGTATGTTTAAGTGACATCTAATGCCAAAATTAAAAAAAAAATCACCTTGGTGGCGCAATTCTCGCCACGTGAGCTAGTGGACTGTATTTCGCGGGGGGTGAAGTTAACTGTTCCATTGACGCTTTACAAAACAAACAAGACAGGTGATCGGGTTGCCGCGGATGTGATTTAGGCAATGAATGCAACCCGAGAAATTAGGAGAGGATGCACTAACCTTCACGGGGCCACGTGCCGTCGCAGCCGGTGCACCGATCTTCTCTTCCTGGCTCAGGAGTTGCCGCCCACATCACTAAATCACTTGAGGGACACACGAGAGGCACAATCCGATCGGTAAAGGTCTATGAAAGCGGTTAAAATCCAACAAACATTATTAATTTCTGAGAGACGCGCGCGCCGCCGCCATTGCGCTGGTTAGTTCAAAGCGGAAGTGAATATGCGTCTATTTAGACAATTGAGCCGTGCGGAAACCATTGCTATCTCACTTTAAAAGGTAGCGCGGGAGGGAGATGGGTACAGGAAGCGTGTGTTTCCGCGTCAATGACTTGACTATTACTATAGCGAAAAATATAAATTCTACCATCGGCGCAATCATTCCCCCCGGCTTGAAGGGTTACCTTCAAAACGAAAAATGCGGAACAAATCCAAAGTCTAATCCAAATCTAGGTCTGGGAAATAACAACTAAAATATAAACCTAGGTTTGAACTCGTGCCTACTGCTGGCTAGGCAGAGGGCAGAGGCGAACAACCGGGCGCAGATACGATCCGGTTGCGGTTTAACCCGTACAACACGAGTTATCCCGCGGGAATCGGGAAAACTTCCTCTACTACTCCTAGAGGCCAATGTAAAGGAGGCGCACTCCCAGTCATAAGGACTACCACCGTACCTACAGTAATTGCAAACAATCGGTTCTCCAACGATTCCAAAACGATTGGACTAATTTATCTAAAAGAGCGTGACGAGTTAGAAGATGCATTCTATCGTCATTAACATCTATTGCGGGCAAATATTTTGCGTACTTAAATCACCGGTCAACTCTATATGACCGCGCGTAGATAAAATTCTCAAAAATCGGCCTACATAAACAACACAACGCAACAGTCTCGACCAAGACGAGACGCGATTAGCCAACAACAAATAAGGGACTCTTCACGCGGGACCGACACAACAAGCGAGTGCTTCTTCTCCTCGGGTGGTTCGGAAACCATAGTGGGATTGTATTGACTAACTGGCCACTTATCTAACGCGGCATAAATCCAGGACGGTCCACTAAACCATAACGGGTGATCTAAAATTTGCGAAGGAAGCAATCCACGAGAGAGACAATCGGCTGGGTTGTCGGTGCCAGCAACGTGAAAGAGATTTTGTGGCGCTAATTCAGATTGAATTTTTGCCACTCTATTAGCGAAGAATGTGTCCCAACGATGGGGCGAAGAGTGGGCCCAACACAAAGCGACTGTTGAGTCCGAAAAAGCTAAAATTCTACTAATATTAATGCGAAAATTTACAATTATGTCAAATAAATTACCTTAAAGATTTTGACCACAATACAAAATGTCATTAAGCGACACGGAAGTGCTAGTCTTAGCACTGCCATCCAAAACTACGCGGAGTTTAGTAGTAAGCTTATCTTCTCTAATAACTCCGTGGTGCGGGATAATGTACGAAGGCTGGGTCTCGTCAGTGTCCGCAGGCGCAGGTGAGATGTAACCTTTATCTAAATATTCGTTAACAACCTCATCACAGGCCCGCTTCAACTTTGGAGACGCCTGCATCTTTCGTTCTAAACAAAGAAAGCGTTTTTCAGCGGATACACGGGAGTCACCGTGCGAAAAAATATCTCCCTTGAAAGGGAGCGCGACAACATAACGACCCTGCTCATCACGAGTAGTCGTGCGACAACAAATCTCCTCAGCCATCTTGTCATCAGGGCTTAGGATAGGTGGGACATTGACCTCTTCAATTTCCCAAAACTTGCGGATGGTGGACTCCAGTGGCGGCTCGACGGTGCAACAGAACGAAGCAGTCGAGTGACTAAAACTATCTATAGAAGCGGGTGCGGAACCAATTATAACAAAACCTAGAACTGTTTCCAGTGCGTGCGGAGCGGGGTACGTCGGTCCCCCTTGAACCTTACGTGACAACTGGAGGTGCGGGAGAATCGAAGCGCCGATCAATATATCGACGACTCCAGGAACAGCGTAAGTCTCATCTGCTAAAGGCAAGTCTTTAAATTTCGTTAATAAAGACGTGTCAACCGGGACGGTAGGCAACTGTTCAGTTATTTTATCTATAACGAGCGAATCCATGTCAAACCAAATATTACTATTAAAACGAGATCCAAACCTTGTTTTAACGGTGCCATGAACAGCTGACTGTAAGCCTCCAAAACCCTTCACCACTGAGCGGGTTGAACGCTTATTAACATTGAAACCAAGACGTTGACAACAATCTTGAGTAATAAAATTACTTTGCGAAGCGCCATCTAATAGCGCTCGAACAATGCGCGGCTTACCCAATGCATCAACAATAACAACGCGAGCAGTCGCGAGACACACAGTAGTGAGCGCAGCACTAGCGGACAACGAACACAAGGCGACGCCATTCGCAGCGGTCCCCGCGCGGGCAGGAGCGCGCGCGAGCGCGGGCTGCGGCTGTGGCGCAGGCGCCACCGACACGGGCGACCTATGCGACGGTGTGCCACCGCTCGACGAACCAACCGTGCTCACATTGGATGCGGCGTTACTATTTTCAAAATGGAGTAAAGTGTGGTGTCTCGCTGAACATTTGCGACAACTATTTCTACTATTACATAAAACAACGCGGTGTTTAGTACCGAGACAATTAAAACAAAAATTATTAGCGCGAACAAATTTATAACGATCATTAGGCGATAATTTTAGGAAACCCGGACACTTGTACAATTGCGAATGATGAGTATTACACAAAGAGCAAACAGGTGATTGTACATGTGCTGGTGCGGTATTAACATAAGTATGAGTTGACCTCAGTGACCTCGATGAGGCATCTATTTTGCGTTCAGAACTAACAACTTTCTACGCGCCTTCATGTTTCGATGAAGAGCGTTGCAATATTTTTATATGCTCGCGAACAAAACTTTCTAAGTCTTCGAACTTAGGAATTTTATTGCCGCGATGATCCGACTCAAATAAACGAATGGTTTCGGAATCTAATTTCTTTAAACCCATATACAAAAATAAGAAGTCGCAGAGGTCATCGATCTTTAGGTTCTTTACGGCGCGAACAGATGATGCGAAAGTATCTAGAAACTTCTCTAAGTTTTGATCGTTACATGCCGTAATAGATTTCAAGTCAAACATCTGATCCAAATATGCGTTAGCTACCGATCTTTTATCCTCATACTTAGCTTTCAAAGTATTTAAAATTAAATTATAATTTTCGGCACTAAACGTAATTCCAGCGCAAACGGTTATAGCTTTACCAGTCAATTTTTCAACGAGATAATGCAATTTTTCGTGATCTGTCAACGAAACGTTCTTATCTATTGTATTCTCAAAACTATCTATAAATAAACCCCAATTGCGAATGTTACCATCAAATTCGGGTATTTGAATTGGTGGCAACTTAGGTCGGTCGCGAGTGGGATTGGGTCGGTCAGACGGTTTCTCCAAACTCCTAGCGACGCGTTTGATACGACAATACAAATCGTCAAACGACGACAAGGCCTGATAACTCACTGAGTAATCGGGATTTAAATTTAACTCTAAAACGTTGATGTCATGTACTAAAGACTCGAAATCCGCGCGCAAACTATCCAAGTTTTCTATAGAACACAAGAACGAATCTCTAATAGCCAAATCAGAGGTTTTAAGTGCATTATCACAAATCGATTGTACACGAGAGTAAATCATTTATCTTTTAGCGTATAAAAGTTTCAATTGAACCCCACTACCGGTCCTACCAACCTTTGGGGACATGTTTACAACTAAATATCATACTAAAGTGCGGTAAACAACAAATGAGATGACTTAATCTTAGCGGTGCCTATAGAACAGCGACGCGGCGCGAGCGATAACCGTAGGTAGGTAGGTACTTATAACTGCCAGTGCAAGCTTGAACTAACGCGCATAGCAACAAGATCGTACCTACGCGATGGTCGCTGTCTAGGTTCAACTATTATTTCAGGGATTAAGTATTGCGTAATATCTATTCAAATTAAAATACTTTCGTATGAATTTGAATGAAATGCGAGCGAGGTACAACTGTGTACCTACCGTATTAGGTAAATACGATGCGAGCTAGCGGTGAACGGACAACTTAGAGATTGAAACAAATAAAAACAAAGCCAAATGCGTTAGGTATTACACTGTGCCTATGCACTAGGGTGTCTAGGATACCTAAGATCTAAACCTAAATGCCTAGATGCGGGGTTTTCTACTAAAATAACTAGGTATTTAGGTGCGGTGCGTTTATTCTCAATAGAATAATAACAAATGCCAAACTACGACCAAGGATTGATACGATAAGAGGAATGCGAGCGAGGTATAGCTGTGTACCTACCGTATTAGGTAAATACGATGCGAGCTAGCGGTGAACGGACAACTTAGAGATTGAAACAAATAAAAACAAAAGCCAAATGCGTTAAGTATTACACTGTGCCTATGCACTAGGGTGTCTAGGATACCTAAGATCTAAACCTAAATGCCTAGATGCGGGGTTTTCTACTAAAATAACTAGGTATTTAGGTGCGGTGCGTTTATTCTCAATAGAATAATAACAAATGCGATTACACGTACCTAACCTATGTATGTATTAGGTAGATACGATGCGAGCCAGCGGCGAACGGACAACAAAATCTAAACCTAAATGCCTAGATGCGGGGTTTTCTACTAAGATAACTAGGTATTTAGGTGCGGTGCGTTTATTCTCAATAGAATAATAACAAATGCGATTACACGTACCTAACCTATGTATGTATTAGGTAGATACGATGCGAGCCAGCGGCGAACGGACAACAAAATCTAAACCTAAATGCCTAGATGCGGGGTTTTCTACTAAAATAACTAGGTATTCAGGTGCGGTGCGTTTATTCCTAATAGAATAATAACAAACTACGAACTACGGCTAAGGATCCGGCTCGAAGGACCAAAAAGAATGGTGGCGCAATTCTCGCCACGTGAGCTAGTGGACTGTATTTCGCGGGGGGTGAAGTTAACTGTTCCATTGACGCTTTACACAACAAACAAGACAGGTGATCGGGTTGCCGCGGATGTGATTTAGGCAATGAATGCAACCCGAGAAATTAGGAGAGGATGCACTAACCTTCACGGGGCCACGTGCCGTCGCAGCCGGTGCACCGATCTTCTCTTCCTGGCTCAGGAGTTGCCGCCCACATCACTAAATCACTTGAGGGACACACGAGAGGCACAATCCGATCGGTAAAGGTCTATGAAAGCGGTTAAAATCCAACAAACATTATTAATTTCTGAGAGACGCGCGCGCCGCCGCCATTGCGCTGGCTAGTTCAAAGCGGAAGTGAATATGCGTCTATTTAGACAATTGAGCCGTGCGGAAACCATTGCTATCTCACTTTAAAAGGTAGCGCGGGAGGGAGATGGGTACAGGAAGCGTGTGTTTCCGCGTCAATGACTTGACTATTACTATAGCGAAAAATATAAATTCTACCATCGGCGCAACCACACCTCAACATTTATATTTGGCTACATTCATAAACCAAGTAAAATAAGTTGTATAGCAATATCAAGAAATAACAAATATAATATGGAAGCAAACATCAGCGAGTCTAAAAAGACCATATTGAGCGATTTTACTTAAAACTAGTAACTTCATGAATTTCCAGTAGATCTAATAGATTTCTATAAAATTCGTTAAATGATTACTCACATGAGCCGAATTACAATAACGCATGTACTAAGCAGATTCCAATTTCGTATAAATATCGCCGCAAGACAAAATATTATCCTAATATGATTCCAATAAAGTGACCTTTTTAGACCTGGAGGCCGCCGTAGGGAATTTGCCGTAAACGGCAGCGGTTCCCTTGCGAAAGAGAGGCGCCATTGACGCATCGTCTCCGTTACCCAGGAAGCGACACACGGATGTGCCGGATTCTGGACCAATCACCCCTATGTACCTACCATGATGCCGACTACTACTACTTGATTTTAATCAGTTATTTATCTTGTTTCCTTTAGATATTTCAATAGTTTCGTTACAAATAGTTAATTATTTGCATGTTCCCTTTGAAATATTTCGTAGTGTAAAAATCAATACAAGAACTTACCTTTTATTTCATGGCATAGAGATAAATCTAAAAGCACACGGAACCAAATACAATCTTCAACGTAGTTGTAACATGTATTGTGTTATTATTATATGAAAGCAACTCTTAGCTAAACGGAATAAAGAAAGAAAGAAAGAAAGAAAGAAAGAAAGAAAGAAAGAAAGAAAGAAAATACGTTTATTAAACACACACAAAAAAAAAATAGTAATGCTATTAATAACAGGTGTCAGTGTGGAGTGTGTTTAAAAGGCCGCAGTTCAGTATAAAGGCTCTTTTATTGAAATATTACTGCATCTTACTTTGTTTTGTTTCTGCAACCATTTATACTGTACAGTATACACGGTACGGTAAAGTCGAGACCGTAAACTGTAACGTGAAATAATCTCACGGTAGAGATGCCTGGAGATGTCAAAAATACGTAAACGTAACCACGTGATCCCATTACCACTCTCGTGTACGTATACAGCTCACGTTTAAAAACTCAAGGTTGACCGACTGATGGCCATTATGTATCAATACTATACCACCTTTTCTAGGAACGAATTTTAAAGGTTGGGACATTTGTTACAACTTTTGTAGGGGTTTGCTACTTTAGTGCGAAAGCCGTATCATCGAATTTTGGTACTTCGAAAACCTTTCACCGACATCACCATACCGCGACGCCTCGTTAAGTCGATGTCTTGTTACTGCGATGGTTCGTTCCATCGATAAACCCTACTGCGAACGATTTTACTGCGAAGCTTTGTTCCTTCGACATCTTGGTACTACGCTGTTTCGTTACATCGGAAAAATGTACTGCGAAGCCTGGTCCAGTCCACGTGCAATTTTTGGTTACCATATTTTATTTTAAAGCAGAGAATATGTACAAAGGTCGTCATAAATAATCAATACACCTACCAGTGCCTGAGATTTGCTGTGGGGTTTGTATGAACATGATGAAATAATGCTTCAGCTTACCATCAGGCGAGGCGAAGTCCAATTGACGTGACCTATATATAAAAAAAAAGAATCATAGACGACTTCTTTCTTGTTGTTTATTAATTAACGATAGATTAAGTACAACCTCGTACAAAATGAATGATTAGAAATAAAAATACATAATCAACGATAAACTAAAGTTATATCTTAGTACATTTTTAAATGAAATCATACTAAATACATACTTATAATTCGGTATTGATTGCCACACCTCTTAAAAACGTAAGCAGATCCATAGTTTGCCGTTTTTTGCATAGTTTTGAAAGTGCATGTGAACGATTCCAATTTTTTTTTCTGGGTGGTGTCCTCGGCGTACACGATAAGGCTTTTTCGACGGCATGGTTAGTTGCAATTTGCTCCTGCCCCATTTCCCGAATAGTTTCATAAAGACCATGACGATTATTATTTAATAGACTATTCCACCTACGATGCCATGCCTCAACTTTATTTTGGGTTCTAGGCAAACGCAATTCATTGTTCGTATTTATAGACCACAATTGTGGGGGGAACATATGGGGAAGATCTTGAAATGGAGACTGAAGTATTATTACTGACTTGGCACATACGTTTTCCCAGAACATAGTACGTTTCGAACCACTCCGTAATACTTTTGAGTTTTGAAAGCGTCAGGAATTTCTTCAGGCGGAAGATAGGCGATAGCAATTAAGTATCTTAATTTTAGTGAAAAGTCACTATCACTGCCATAGCGCGAAGCTAACCCATTTCGTTGTATTTGCCTCCAAACATTTTGACCAAGATGGAATAAACAACCTTGATGATGAGCATCAGGGAAATCTATTCTGATCACATTTATGATTGCAATCTCGAAATCTGTTACAATTGTGGTGGATTCAAATCATAGTCATATCCTGCAGCATATGATCTGAGTTCTCTTATAAAAGCCAAATAGCTCTCTTCTGTTTTGTCGGTCAATAGACAATAAACCAAAGGTTAAAACTTTTTGGTTTTATCATCATGTCCAACTATAGCGTGAATAGAATAAATTTGACGAAACAAGTTCGGACATGTTTTAAAAGTTCCATCCATCAACCAAACTGATGAATTAGAAAGTATCTTGATATTTTGTTTAGTGCAAAATAACAGCAAACGATTTGTATCACCGAATTTAGTGTCACGAGCCAGAAATCGTTCCCCTTCGACGAAAGCATATTCAGACGGTATTTCAATTTCATTCATAGTCTTCGGTTCTTTAGGTTTATTTTTTCTCCTCACACGGTGAATTATTTGCCTCATAGCATTTTTATTCGGCAGATCAGATGCACTTGAACTGGGAACAGCCTCCAAATTAGCCTGAATGATCTGTACAGGTTTCGCCAACGTAGCGGCCGCGTCTTGTTTTAGCTTGTTTTTAAACGATACTGATTGCACTAAAGAAGCATTAGGAGCGTGAGAGTGTTCAGTCATACTTTTAAGACAGAATGCCCGTTACCTGTAGAAAATTCGGTCGTCATCGTACTTGAACACTGTTTTCTTTGCTTCTGCACACAACACCAATAAAATTTGTCATTCGCATTTTTGTTCAAACAAAACTCATATCCACTAATAATCAATATGTCATTACCGCGCTTCGATTTTTCTATGATAACAGTTGAATCAGTAATTTTAATAATGAACAATTATCATTAAACTATGCCACAACACTAAAACGACGAACACAATACTTGTATACTTGCAAATCAATTACATTTTTATTTCTTGTCATTGCATTTTTTTATCTACCCACATTTTTTTACAAAACTATCCGCAAGCCGATAGTATATTGATTATAGCAAGGATTCCCCGCATCGCCAAATTGCAGTAACAAGTATGATTTGATTTAAAAATGTACTAAGATATAACTTTAGTTTATCGTTGTTTATGTATTTTTATTTCTAATCATTCATTTTGTACGAGGTTGTACTTAATCTGTCGTTAATTTTATTAATAAACAACAAGAAATAAGTTGTCTATGATATAATTATTTCATAATGTTCATATAAACCCCACAGCAAATCTTAGGCACTGGTAGGTATATTGATTATTTATGACGACCTTTGTACATATTCTCTGCTTTAAAATAAAATATGGTAACCAAAAATTGCACGTAGACTGGACCAGGCTTTGCAGTACATTTTTCCGATGTAACGAAACAGCGTAGTACCAAGATGTCGAAGGAACAAAGCTTCGCAGTAAAATCGTTCGCAGTAGGGTTTATCGATGTAACGAACCATCGCAGTAAGAAGACATCGACTTAACGAGGCGTCGCAGTATAGTGATGTCGGTGAAAGGTTTTCGAAGTACCAAAATTCGATGATACGGCTTTCGCACTAAAGTAGCAAACCCGGTTAACCGGACTATGGAGCAACATCAATTTTCCATAATTCGGTTAACTGTACCATGGATATTATTTTTTACACATAGTTCGGTTGACCGGACAACTTAACCATACTACGGGCAATAGATCTGTTTTTGTTCTATACCTTTCTCCAAAAACTGGCAACATTTGGCTGAAATACAATTTCTTACAGAAACTGTCAACGTAATTGAAAAAAATCCCATATTCAATTCGCGGCCTTCGTTTTTTATGTACTCATAGCGACGCAGTATAGCATCAGCTGGTAGAAGAGGAAGAGCTGCTGTGAGTCCGATTATTCTCGTCTGGGCTTTCGATTTTAGTTTTAATAATTTACGTCTACGCCATAAAGATTTGTACCAGCGATAATAACAGCCATTTATCTCTATTCCCGGATAGACTTCTTTTATGGCATTTATGGGCGAAATCCGAATGGTATTTTATAGGTTTAAAACTTCTTAATGCAGATTTCAATTTTTTTCAATTGAAGTAGCCCACCGCAGTCCACTGCTGGACATAGGCCTGTCCCAATTTGCGCCATTTTCAGATTTAATTAGACTAAATAATAGAGTATATGTAGCTTGTGATTTGTTTGGTAGCAAAGCATATTTGGGTTATGGGACATCTCGCCCACACAAAAACTGATCTGCGGGGCAAATGTCAACTTTTAAAAATGTGTATGGGTACATTCTGCCGAATCAGTTTGGAAGATCGGGCCAGATGTCTCCGATTAAAAACTAAAGGGATATTTCGGCAAAATCGTATAATTTTTTGATTAAATATCTGATACCTGTAAATCTTAGCATTATATGATAATTATTTTAACAACAAAAATACCTATGTAGTTTAGTACTTGTTATTCACAATTCTTAGTACAAATATTAATAATGTAGTATTGTTTATGTGTGTATAGTTATAATATAATCATTTATTTACAAATTACATAGTTTCTCTATGCAGTGTCTGTGCAGTGGGCGCTTATTTCTTGGTCCACTAATTCTTTTAAAATTATTGTTATCCGAGTGTTCCTTATTTTAGTAACTTCTTTTTTTTTTCCTTATGTATCCATTTTTTCTATAGAGCCCAAAATAATAATACGAGTCTTTTTGCAACCTATCTAGTAATGTTGCCATATTAGGTTTTGCTGAATTTTTTTTGTTTAATCTCCCATTCCAGGACTCGACACAATTATTGGTTCTTTGTTCTACTTTATAAAAACACCATTTATTACATAATAGGGATTTCTTGTCCAGCCATGTGTTTTCAAAATATGTGTTGAATTCGTTAATTTTATCGTTCTCTGCACTCTCACCCTTAACGTATAACCAACCGTCCATTACCATTTCTTCCGGAAGATGGCATAACGCCTCACAACGTTTAATGTGGGATCTACACTTTTTTTTTCACACAAAACGAACAAAATATAATAATGCGGGTTCACCCCTCATAGTAATAGTCAGCTAGTATGAAGGTCTCAAACTTCGAAGGCACAACCACTTCCTCCAAATTTGTAAAAGTTGCTCTGTTTCTTATATTTTTTGAACACTCGACATAGGTGGCAATGTCATAACCATATCTAATCCTGTATTTTTCAGTTTATTTATTGTTTTTTTTTTTCATATCTCGGGTACGAGTCGAGTAGATTCTTTAACGTTGTCTTTTAAAAGAGCCATTTCTATAGCAGTTATATTTTTGGTCAAATCAGGCGAGCAGGCGCAAAATATTCAATACTCTTAGATGATACAATTATTTACAATTACTAACTACAAAAATATCTAGTACAATTTTGAGAGTAAGTTATTTTGAAGTTTATTAGGAACAGGAGTTTGTAACATACTTAAACTAAATAAACTATCATCATTTTAGTGTCTAACCTTGGACGAATAAATCCAACTAACCCCTGGAGGCGTAGTCTTAAGTGGGTAGGTATAAAGTGTTAAGTACTTACTTTCATGCTGATAATTACATTTCCCGAACATTTTTTCTTTTTATATGAAGAACATCTCCACATTTCGGAGCCATTTTTGAATTCTTTTATTTTACAATATTGATGTCCTGCACACAAAAGAACTGTGCCTCCTTTTCTACTTATGAAGTTAAGTATTTGATCAGCAGACATCGTGCTAGAGTGATAAATCAAAATATGGACTTTTAATATAGTTATTATTATTTTATGCTGTAACAGACCAACGAAACACAATTTGAAAGATCATTTCTATGAAATGATTTAAAATTATAACCAGTACTCTATGAACACCAAAGAGGATAATGTTTTATTTATTACTGACGAGTAGATAATATGTATGTACGAGCATACATATTATCTACTCGTATGTATACATATTATCTACTAGATAATACGGAGATGAATCTTAAAATAATAAATCATTACAAATATTTATTTGTAGTCATGTATATTAGGTACTCATTATCTCTAGGACTGCTCATCGAAAATATTCAACCCATCTATTCAGTGATCCATGTGAACTACAGGAAAAACCAGTTTCCCATAGTTCACCTAGGTGAACCACGAGAAGAAATAATTTCGCGTGGTTTACCTAGGTGAACAAAGCGAGTGGACCACGGGTAATAGAGACTTGGGATTATCGGAAAATTTGAAGCTTTCAATCCCTGCACATTCCACTACGTTTCGAGATAAATTAATTATTTACAATACAAGCTGCATGCTTGTGGAATGCGATACCAGAATCAGTTAAAAGGGCTCAGACGCTCTCAGCATTTAAAACGTTACTTAAGGAACACTATTTGTCTCTCTGTTATTAGTATTAAGGAATATATGAGTATGTAAGTAGTTGATTGTTTTATGTGACATTTGTTAGTATTCTATGTATCTAGGTGTATAATATGTTCTTGAGATGTAATTATTGATAATACGGGGATACATACGTGGAGTCAACAGTTCATAAGATCTAAAGTCAATATGTCAACGCCATGAGATCAGCAATTTAAAATATCAATGGCTTACTACACCAATAAGTTATGAGTTCAATTGTTCATTAGATCAACAGCTCGTTTCATCAACAGTTCACTACATCAATTGTTCATGAGATCAACATTTATTTGGTAAGCGACTTACAAGTCGTTATAGGGAAAAATGATTTAAAATTCGTCTTATGGAGACAAATGCTGCCATCTGGTTGTCCGATTGGCATCATTCTGCATCTCAGATTAATTACCTAAAGTCTTAGTAATAGATGTGTCCTAAATTAATGTCATATGTTTTTCCTATTCTTTCATTCTTCATATTCTTGAAATAATGACACAGAAAGAGTCAAACATATATTGCCAAAAAATCATGCCGTAACCTGTAGAAACGTCAAATGAAGAAGAAAAATAGTATAAATGGTGACCAAATTGGTGACCACTTACACTACACAGCTGTCAATAAAAGGTTACGCCCAAACGTCATAGCCCTCCATCTTTTATTTTAGTCGTTAATCTAAGATCTGTATACATACAGTAGTACCTACCTAATCCGTTACAGTGCCGGGAGAAAGTAAACAATTTTTATTGTCCTACGATTATCATTTATTTATGTCCACATGTTAATTAGCTACATTAATATAAGTACAGATAAAACTTAAATCCTGTAAATATAAGCAATACTTTTAAGTAGTCGATAACATCCATTTTATTTTTTTTGACATCGCTACCTTCAGAGACTCCTCAAAAGTTTTAATTTTTTTACGCGGAGGTGTTCGTGGGATGTTGGCTATTATGCGCTGTATGCTCCTTTCTGTACTTTTTTGTTCTTTTATAATTTCTAAAATAAATTTGTTTAAATTCCATTTCTTTTAATTTAAAAGCTGGTTCCACCTTCTATGCCAAGCTTCTATTTGGTTTTGTGATCGAGGTATTTCTGCAGTACTGCTCTCAAAAACCGACCAGAGATTAGGAGAAAATAAAGGATTTGTCCTTTTGACTATTAATGACGTGGGTCCCTTTTCATGTGATTTTATTTTCCCATGTATATAATACTCATCAAACCATTGCACGAGTTCAAGCATTTCTTCAGGAAACATATTTTTGATCTTCAACTTTTCAAACGTTTCAGAAATTTCTTCGGCAGGTAAAAACGCTAACGCAAACAACAGCCTTACTTTCAATGCAAAATCACTGTCATTGACGTATTGAACGGATAAGCCTCGTTTTTGGACTTGTTTCCAAACATTATTAGTGAAGTGGAAGAAACAACCTTTGTGTGTGTTTTGCATGAAAGCCCGTCTGCAGGCATTAATAATTGCGATTTCAAAATCTGATATTATAAATGTTGGTGAAAGTTCTATATCATACCCTTCAGCACATCCTTTCAAAGCTTTAAAAATTCTTTATAGCAAGCTTCTGTTTTACGAGGAAGCAATCCATACACCAGAGGTAGCATACGCCTTGAAGACACGTCATTGCCAACAAAGGCATGTATGGTAAATAGTTGAAGAAATGGAACAGGCGTACATCTGAAAGTACCGTCCATAACTCAATATGTTGCACTCTCCAAGTGCCGTACATTTTGTTTTGTCGTAAATAATATAATACGTCCAATGCCTTCAACTTCATCGTTAAAGTGTAAAAAGTTGTGGCCATCAATTTTGGACAAACATTCCGGTAGGTTACTTAAACTTGTTACTTTTGAGGAGTTTGCTCTTCTGATTGTATTAACAACTTGTCTCATGGCATTTTTATTCGGTAAAGAAGGCGCACTGGATGCTGGCATATCTTCTAAAACAGACTGAATTATCTGTACGGGGCTATCCATTGTATTTTCAGCCTGTGTTTTCATAGATGCAATGGCGTTTAAGCTATTGACAGCATCTGGCTCTGGGCAATGGCTGTGGGTTATATTATTCACCATAGTTTGAACAAACATATTCTCACCTTGACCAACGGTTTTAGCGGATACTAAACAACAGAGTTCTTTCCATTTTGTTCACTTCCAGAAGGTAATGTCCTCTCAAGTACTGTTTTTCATGAACAGGTAACCATTAATCACTAATAAATTGTTTCCTTCACGAGATTTTACAAACGTTGCTTAATTCATTTTTTTAAATAATGAGAGGTAACATAAACAGGCATACCACGAATGTTGAATGCTTAATAAAAATTCCAAAACTACGTGTCGTATAAAAATATTCCCAGCAGTTGTCTCCTTATGACGAATTTTAAATCATTTTTCCCTATAACGACTTGTAAGTCGCTTACTAAATAAATGTTGATCTCATGAACAATTGATTTAGTGAACTGTTGATGAAACGAGCTGTTGATCTAATGAACAATTGAACTCATAACTTATTGGTGTAGTAAGCCATTGATATTTTAAACTGCTGATGTCATGGCGTTGACATTTTGACTTTAGATCTTATGAACTGTTGATTCCACGTATGTATCCGTACGTACGTACGTATTATATTGATACAATATTTAGGTAGATCTTTAGTTGAGTTAATTCTTGTAAATAGTCATACAGACTATTCACAAATATTTCTGTAAGTAATTTTAATTTTGTATGTAATATTTAGTTTTACACTGTGGTACACCACGTATCCAGTGCTCACTATCCTGAAAAGTTTTTCCATCGAATGGTCTGGAAGAGATCGCAGTCTGCGATAAAACCGACCATTGTACTTTTAAATGGTAATTTCACATATTTAAAATGAACGAGCGCGAGAGCGCGTGTCTGAGTTGTACAATAAGGAATAATATTCTATTCTAATAAAAACAATATCAAAATAGCATAAATCTGCCCTTTACTTTTTAACTAAAACACTCTTATAGCCATTTATTATTTTTGAGTGGTGCGAACAGTAGGTACCTAAAGTCTAATATTTGTTATGTATAAAACTGGTATAAAAATATTTTTTCCCAGGTATTTCAATAAAAAAGAATATTCTCCTGATGACAAATTCTATAAACGACCACACCATTATCTTAACTTCTCCAGAAAGTGTCCTACTGTTATTACATAATGTATCAACTGTAACTGAGATTCTATTATAAATTGATATCTTTCTATGTATCACGGAAGTCTTTTGGAAAATGTTATGGTTTCATTTTGTATAAATTTTAATAGCTTTAGCATTGTGACCATAATTTTTGTTTATATTCTAATTAAGCTTAGAATGCCTAGCTTACAGGACGTTGGTCGTTCTGTGCCGTTCGTTATAAACACACCATTGGCTTATAAATATTTCGTCTTTTAGCCAGTATGACTCCATATACTATTGAATTATTTTTAATTTATCTGTAGTACGAAATTGTGTCACTATGTATTTCCACCCATCGCTTATCATCCTTTCTGGTAGTAATGGAAGGACTGCACAGAGTGCGACAATGAGTTCTTCTAGTTTTTGTTTTATCCCTATTTTCTTAGCTCGCCTCCAAATACTACGTGTCATGTGATAGTAACATTTCTTTACAGTCGCATCGGGAAATGCTTTGAGTATTGCATTTGAGGATTAAATTCGAAATCTATTTGAAATTTTATCGGCTTCCAATCTGGGAATTGTGATTTTTAGAATCTCAAAAAGCGCAAAGTATGTTTCTTCCTTTTTGTTGTTTAATAAAGTGTAACATAGCGCAACAACATTTACATTAAATAAAGATTCATCGAAATTACCAAATATTGTTAATAGTTGTAAGAACAGTGGAAGACAACTTGAAAATGTTCTATAGCCAACTACGTCTTTAATTGATGGCATTAATTCTCTTGACTCTTTAGTGGAAAATATAAGAATCTGGTTGTCATTGTAACAGCAGTTAGCTAATAAAAAAGAAGTAAATTTATCACACACACTTTCTAACTCCCTGTGATTGTTTTCTCGTATTATTCAAAAGTGGTTTTTTGTTTCCATATAAGGGTGTGCTACCTACCAAATGTAAGCCTTGTCTTTTAGAGGAACTTGTATTTTGTGTTAAAAAACTTTCGGAATGGAACTTGTCGAAACTTTTACATATTCCTTAGTTGCCTCTATTGTTTCAGCTACTACAACAGCAACTATAAAGCGCAGTATTCAGTAATACTCCTCACTAAGGCACAATACAAGGTGATTTAAGACTTATATTTGATAGGAATTGAAATACAATTAATTACTTTTTTGCATCTTGTTACTCATATGTACGTATATCATCGTCTTTACATTTGTTGTATCAGCTGAGCTTCCAAATTCACCATGCACAGTCAACAGTTGATGAAACGGTTTCGGGCACCTTTGATATTGTAACGTGCACGGGGTACAATTAAATGCCGTTTACTCAACGAAGAGATTTATTAGCTCACCACAAACTAGACAATTTAATCACTAGTACTCTTCAACAGTTCCAGTCGCTCAGTAGTTCACAGTAGTCCACAGTCGTTGCTCAGGTCGCAGGTAGAATCTTCTTCGGTCGCTTAAGTTCGCTGTGTTCGTTATCGATCTCAAAGACAGAATCAAAGAAGTAGCGATGCGAGCGTGTTTTTATACCTCTCAATTAGGAAGTTCGAATCATCTAGAAAATTTGCGAGCGATAAATACCTACTTTCCTTTGATCTTGCCGCCGTCGTTGAACTTCGAGTTTATTCTCGATATTTACCTATTGTTTGTTTTTATTCAGTAGGTACTCATAGGTAGATTTTGACTTTTTGGTG
Source organism: Eilema griseolum (assembly GCA_963662185.1). Lineage (NCBI taxonomy): Eukaryota > Metazoa > Arthropoda > Insecta > Lepidoptera > Erebidae > Eilema > Eilema griseolum. Next base: position 92,686 of record CAVLEM010000013.1, on the reverse strand, counting down.
ATGATTCTAGATTTTTCTATGCCAATCGGTAGAGTACCTCGTCACTAACAATGCGTTTTTATTTCTTGAAGATTCGATTATTAGTTTTCGAGATATCGACGGCCATAGGTCATGGTAACCACTTTCCATCAGGTGGGCCGTGTGCTTGTCTGCCACCTAAGTTGTATAAAAAAAAACAATATATTGCATCAAAAATATTTCCGTAACATTGTGAATTTAATCTCTGATTCTCTGGGTACAAAAAATGAGGATCCTATTTTCTCCTTCATATTCAGCTAAAACGAAACTTTTTAAATTTCATTGGCACTTCGACTTTTGCCGGTGGTGGCGCATGGGCCAGCGTGCGCGAGTGGACTGTATTGCGGAGAAGCAGATAACTGTTCTATTGACACTTTACACACAAAACAAGACAGGTGGCCGGGCTGCCGCGGATTCGATCCAGGCAGTGAATGCAGCCCGAGAAATTAGGAGAGGATGCACTAACCTTCACGACCCACGTGTTTTTCATCGCAGCCGGTACACGGATCTTCTCTTCCTTGCTCAGGAGCTGCCGTCAGCGTCACTAGATCCCTTGAGGAACACACGAGAGGCACCATCCGATCGGTAAAGGTCTATGAGGCGGTTAAAATACAACAAATATTATTCATTTCTGAGAGACGCGCTCGCGATCCGTCCCTACGCTGGCTAGTTCAAAGCGGGAGTGACCGTCCACATCTCACACAATGGCGGACGGAAGCTACAGCTAGCCCTACTCTATGGTTAGTGCGGAGGGGGAGACGGATCTAAAAGGAGTGTGTTTCCATGTCAAAAAATACAGTTTCCACATCGGCGCAACCATTCCCCCCGGCTTGAAGGGTTACCTTCGAAACGAAAAATGTGGAACAAAACTAATGTCTAATCTAAATCTAGGTTTGCGAAATAACAACTAAAATATAAACATAGATTGGAACTCGTGCCTACTGCTGGCTAGGCAGAGGGCAGAGGCGAACAACCGGGCGCAGATACGATCCGGTTGCAGTTTTAACCCGTACAACACGAGTTATCCCGCGGGCATCGGGAAAAATTTCCTCTACTACTCCTAGAGGCCAATGTAAAGGAGGCGCATTCTCAGTCATAAGGACTACCACCGTACCTACAGTAATTGGGTTGGATGGAGTATTCCATTTTTGACGTGACTGCAGCGTGTGCAAATAATCGGTTCTCCAACGATTCCAAAACGATTGGACCATCTTATCTAAAAGAGCGTGACGAGTTAGGAGGTGTATTCTATCGTCATCAACATCTATTGCGGGCAAATATTTTAAAGGAGTCATATTTAAGAAGTGAGCTGGCGTCAGCGCTAACGGCTCTGACGGATCGCTAGATAGAGTCCGACACAGCGGACGCGTGTTCATCACCGCCTCTACTTGCGCGAGTACGGTACTCAACTCCTCGAACGAGAGAATCTGTTCGCCTATGACGCGAAACAGATGCGACTTAAGGCTTTTAATATTCGCTTCCCAATTACCACCAAAATGACTAGCTGCAGGCGTGTTAAAGTACCATTCAATGCGATTTTCGGCTAAGATGTGAGCGAATTCACTTTGGTAGTACTTAGACCGTAAGAATGTGTGCAATTCCGAAATACTACGTCGGGCCCCTACATAGTTTGTACCGTTGTCCGAATACATGCGCTTAACCGGACCCCGACGCGACAAAAAACGTTTAAAAGCGGACATAAAATTTGGCGTACTTAAATCACCGGTCAACTCTATATGAACCGCGCGAGTTGTCATACAAATGAACAAACAAACATAAGCTTTCGTGGAGCGAATGCCACGACCACGAGCAATGGTGACCTTGAAAGGCCCAGCAAAGTCTGTGCCGGTGTGTACGAAAGGTTTTGCGGATTGAACAACACGACAAGAGCGATGATCGGCCATTTCAGGCGCGATAAAACGCGGGCGGAGTTTAAAACAAGGTACACATCTGTGTACTCTAGCGCGAATCAAATTACGAGCGGAAATTATCCAGTATTTCTGTCTCAAAATAGACATTAACAAATCGGGACCAGCGTGACAATTCACCTTGTGATGATAATCTACTAACAAATCTAATACGTGGTCCTTACGCGGGAGAATTACTGGGTGCCTTTGTTCAAATCCTAAACCTGAATTTCTCAAACGACCACCTACTCGAATGAGTCCATCTTCCAAAAATGGTTTCAAGTGTCGGAAAGAACGACTACAAGGTTTGTTAAATTCTAAATTTTTAAATTCAGAAGCAAAATAACACTTCTGCAATTCGCGAAGTATGATCAATTCAGCCTTATCTAAATCAGCGGCGGTTATATGACCGCGTGTAGATAAAATTCTCAAAAATCGGCCTACATAAACAACACAACGCAACAGTCTCGACCAAGACGAGACGCGATTAGCCAACAACAAAATAAGGGTCTCTTCACGTGGGACCGATACAACAAGCGAGTGCTTCTTCTCCTCGGGTGGTTCGGAAACCGTAGTGGGATTGAATTGACTAACTGGCCACTTATCTAACGCGGCATGAATCCAGGACGGTCCACTAAACCATAACGGGTGATCTAATATTTGCGAAGGAAGCAGTCCACGAGAGAGACAATCGGCTGGGTTGTCGGTGCCAGCAACGTGAAAGAGATTTTTTGGCGCTAATTCCGATTGAATTTTTGCCACTCTATTAGCGACGAAGGTGTCCCAACGATGGGGCGAAGAGTGGGCCCAACACAAAGCGACTGTTGAGTCCGAAAAAGCTAAAATTCTATTAATATTAATGCGACTACTACAAGCATTGGCGATAGAGGTGATCAATCTAACCAACAATAGTAAAGCGCATAGCTCGAGGCGTGCCAGAGAGACGACCTTACGGGGAGAGACCTTCGATTTCGCGCTTATAAGGCTAATTGAAACCTTACCTACATTCGAGACATGAAAATAGACTACTCCTCCATACGCCCTCTCACTAGCGTCCGCGAAGCCTACTACCGTAACAACACTATGTTGCGATATACCTACATGACGCGGAATTTGTACTTGGTCAAGCACAGAGAGTTCTTTTCTAAAGCGAGCCCACAACTTAGCAATGTTGTCGGGCGCGGTGTCGTCCCAATCACAATTCGAAAGCCAAAGCTCTTTTATAAGTAGTTTGGCGTACAGAACGACAGGAGCTACGAATCCCATTACGTCCCATATCCGTGCCACACACGACAGGATAATGCGTTTAGTACAAGTTTGCGGGGTCGAACTACTTTTCAAACTAAACGTATCAGATGCGGGCGACCAGCTTAAACCAAGCACCTTGTGCGTATCACTTTCATCGAACTCCTTAACCGAAGACAATCGGTGCGACGGTGGAATCGACTCTAACGCTGTTTGCGAGTTGCTCGTCCATTTCACGAGATCAAATTGACCCGCCTTCATGAGACTTATAACTTGAGCGGCCGTCTCGACAGCCTCGGCCTCGCTATCTACACTATACACGAAGTCGTCCATGTATAAGCCAGTCTCAATGGTGGCTCTCGCTTTAGGAAATGCATCGCCCTCGTCAGCGGCCAACTGCTTGACGGTGCGAAGTGCGTGAAAAGGGCTAGATTTAAGCCCGAAGCAAACACGATTAAACTCGTAAACCATTAAAGGTTCTTGCGGTGAAAATCTATACAAAAATCGTTGAAACCTACGATCGGGTTCGCGCACTTCAAGGCACAAAAACATTTGTCGAATATCTGCAGAGAGTGCCACAGCGAATAAACGAAAATTTACAATTATGTCAAATAAATTACCTTGAAGATTTTGACCACAATACAAAATGTCATTAAGCGACACGGAAGTGCTAGTCTTAGCACTGCCATCTAGAACTACGCGGAGTTTAGTAGTAAGCTTATCTTCTCTAATAACTCCGTGGTGCGGGATAACGTACGAAGGCTGGGTCTCGTCAGTGTCCGCAGGCGCAGGTGAGATGTAACCTTTATCTAAATATTCGTTGACAACCTCATCATAGGCTTGCTTTAACTTTGGAGACGCCTGCATCTTTCGTTCTAAACAAAGAAAGCGTCTTTCAGCGGATGCACGGGAGTCGCCGAGCGAAAAAATATCTCCCTTGAAAGGGAGCGCGACAACATAACGACCCTGCTCATCGCGAGTAGTCGTGCGACAATAAATCTCCTCAGCCATCTTGTCATCAGGGCTTAGGATTGGTGGGACATTGACCTCCTCAATCTCCCAAAACTTGCGGATGGTAGACTCCAGTGGCGGCTCGACGGTGCAACAGAACGAGGCAGTCGAGTGACTAAAACTATCCATAGAAGCGGGTGCAGAACCAATTATAACAAAACCCAGAACTGTTTCCAGGGCGTGCGGAGCGGGGTACGTCGGACCCCCTTGAACCTTACGTGATAACTGGAGGTGCGGGAGAATTGAAGCGCCGATCAATATATCGACGACTCCAGGAACAGCGTAAGTCTCATCAGCTAAAGGTAAGTCTTTAAATTTCGTTAATAAAGACGTGTCAACTGGGACGGTAGGCAACTGTTCAGTTATTTTATCCGTAACGAACGAATCCATGTCAAACCAAATTTTATTATTAAAACGAGATCCAAACCTCGTTTTAACTGTGCCATGAACAGCTGACCGTAAACCTCCAAAACCCGTCACCACTGAGTAGGTTGAACGCCTATCAACATTGAAACCAAGACGTTGACAACAATCTTGAGTAATAAAATTACTTTGCGAAGCGCCATCTAATAGCGCTCGAACAATGTGCGGTTTACCTAATGCATCAACAATAACCACGCGAGCGGTCGCAAGACAAACCGTAGTGAGGGCAGCACTAGCGGAGAACGAACACAAGGTGACGTCATTCGTAGCGGTCCCCGGGCAAGCCGGAGCGCGTGCGAGCTCGGGCTGCGGCTGCGGCGCAGGCTGCCGCGCGTCACCGCTCGACGAACCAACTGTGCTCACCTTGGATGCGGCATTACTATTTTCAAAATGAAGCAAAGTGTGGTGTCTCGCTTGACATTTGCGACAACCATTTCCACTATTACATAAACCCACGCGGTGTTTAGTACCGAGACAATTAAAACAAAGATTATTAGCGCGAACAAATTTATAACGATCACTAGGCGACAATTTTAGGAAACCAGGACACTTGTACAGTTGCGAGTGATGAGTACTACACAAAGAGCAAACAGGTGATTGTACACGTGCTGGTGCGGTATTAACATAAGTATGGGTTGACCTCAGTGACCTCGACGACGCATCTATTTTGCGCGCGGGACTAACAACTGTCTTCGCGCCTTCATGTTTCGATGAAGAGCGTTGTAATATTTTTATATGCTCGCGAACAAAACCTTCTAAGTCTTCGAACTTAGGAATTTTATTGCCGCGATGATCCGACTCAAACAAACGAATGGTTTCGGAATCTAATTTCCTTAAACCCATATACAAAAATACGAAGTCGCAGAGGTCATCAATCTTTAGGTTCTTTACAGCGCGAACAGCTGACGCGAAAGTGTCTAGAAATTTCTCTAAGTTTTGATCGTTACATGCCGTAATAGATTTCAAATCAAACATCTGATCCAAATAGGCGTTAGCTACCGATCTTTTATCCTCATACTTAGCTTTCAAAGTATTTAAAATTAAATTATAATTCCCGGCACTAAACGTAATTCCAGCGCAAACGGTTATAGCTTTACCAGTCAATTTTTCAACAAGATAATGCAATTTTTCGTGATCTGTCAACGAATCGTTCTTATCTATTGTATTCTCAAAACTATCTATAAATCGACACCAATTGCGAATGTTACCATCGAATTCGGGTATTTGAATTGGTGGCAACTTAGGTCGGTCGCGAGTGGGGTTGGGTCGGTCAGACGGCTTCTCCAAACTCCTCGCGACGCGCTTGATACGACAATACAAATCGTCAAACGACGACAAGGCTTGATAACTCACTGAGTAATCGGGATCCAAATTCAACTCTAAAACGTTGATGTCATGCACTAAGGTTTCGAAATCCGCGCGTAGACTATCTAAGTTTTCTATAGAACACAAGAACGAATCTCTGATGACCAAATCAGAGGTTTTAAGTGCACTATCATAAATCGATTGTACGCGAGAGTAAATCATTTCTTTTTTAGCGTATAAAAGTTTCAATTGAACCTTACCGGTCTTATCAACCTTTGGGGACATGTTTACAATCAAATCTCAAACTAAAGTGCGGTAAACAATAAATATGAAATGACTTAATCCTAGCGGTACAGAGCAGCGAGGCGGCGCGAGCGTTAACTATGTAGGTAGGTAGGTGCTTACAACTGTGAATGCACGCTTGAACAAACGCGCATAGCAACAAGGTCGTACCTACGCGATGGTCGCTGTCTAGATTCAACTATTATTTCCGAGATTAAGTATTGCGTAATATCTATTCAAATTAAAATACTTTCGTATGAATTGGGATGAGATGCGAGCGAGGTAGGTACAGCCACGTGTCTACCCACGCAGGTACTAGGCAAATACGACGTGAGCCGAGAACAACGTAATTGAAAAAAACAAAACAAAGCCAAATGCGTTAGGTATTACACTGTGCCTATGCACTAGGGTGTCTGAGTATACCTAAGATCTAAGCCTAAATGTCTGGATGCGGGGTTTTCTACTAAAATAACCAGGCACTTAGGTGCGATGCGAAAATTGCGAACTACGATTAAGTGTTGATATGATACCTAACCTATTTATGTATTAGGTAGGTACAATGCGAGCCAGCGGCGAACGGACAACAAATTCTAAGCCTAAGTGTCTGGATGCGGGGTTTTCTACTAAAATAACCAGGCACTTAGGTGCGGTGCGCTCATTCCCATTAGAATAATAACAAAATACGAACTACGGCTAAGAATCCGGCTCGATCCGGACCAAAAAATGGTGTCGCGTGGGCCAACGTGCGCGAGTGGACTGTATTGCGGAGAAGCAGATAACTGTTCTATTGACACTTTACACACAAAACAAGACAGGTGGCCGGGCTGCCGCGGATTCGATCCAGGCAGTGAATGCAGCCCGAGAAATTAGGAGAGGATGCACTAACCTTCACGACCCACGTGTTTTTCATCGCAGCCGGTACACGGATCTTCTCTTCCTTGCTCAGGAGCTGCCGTCAGCGTCACTAGATCCCTTGAGGAACACACGAGAGGCACCATCCGATCGGTAAAGGTCTATGAGGCGGTTAAAATACAACAAATATTATTCATTTCTGAGAGACGCGCTCGCGATCCGTCCCTACGCTGGCTAGTTCAAAGCGGGAGTGACCGTCCACATCTCACACAATGGCGGACGGAAGCTACAGCTAGCCCTACTCTATGGTTAGTGCGGAGGGGGAGACGGATCTAAAAGGAGTGTGTTTCCATGTCAAAAAATACAGTTTCCACATCGGCGCAACCAGCCGGTATAAACATATAATTTTTTTTAACACCCAAACTTTACTTTCCAACAATATATAACCCGTGCTGAACATTCTGGAATTCGGGTACATCTGTTATCAAATGCGTTACGGCATCTAATAGATTTACAACAGTCTAATTAAAGAGTTTTGGAATTGGTTCATCCGATTGAATGACGCTCTCCTTTAAATCAGCCATTGCTAAATCTACGCAGTTTTTTTCTAGTTTACTGGGACAGTGATGAGCGATGACTTCTACTACACTTTTATTCTATTCATTTTTTAGCAACTGCTTAAAAGGCTTGTTAAAATGTTGGTACTTACAAATAAGACGTATACTACTAATGTACGCATACTACTAAATAATATAGAAAAGAGACAGTAAGTTAGTAAAAAGTAGCGTAACAATAAAATAGCTAATCATATTATCTTTACTTTAATTTTTACAAATTCTTTACATTTAAGTTTTTGATATGAGACACAGCTCTATAAACTCTCCTCATTTTTATATGTACAATTTTTACAATTAAATTAAACTAAACATAATTAAATTACGCATTAAGCACAATAAAAACTAGAGAGAAGTAGTTATATTCTTTGAGAATATCATAACAATGTCAATATTATTATGAACATACGTCTCTTATCTTTAAATAATCACACCTCCTTTACTACAAGAGATAATCAAAAAGGTTGCATTCTGCATTTATTACGATAAGATTACAATGACCACTGTTTTCCATGGACCGGTCAAAGGGAAATGTATTTTTTCCGCGGTGCAGTCAACCGGACCACGGAAAAAACAATTCTTCCATTGTCCGGCCGGTTTCGTATCTTTATCGTATCTTTATCGTATCTAGAAATAGTGGTAACAGGCAAGGCTACGGTATAGGTTTTAAAGCAAAATGACTGACTTATTGTTTTTCCAGACTCTATTACTCATATCAACACCATCAACATTGGCAACTTGTTCTTCATAGTATCCCCTTGGTACTGATTTTTTCATTAAACTTTTCTTATCTGACAATTTATTGTTTGGGATACGATTTGCTTGAATGGTTCCTAAACAATAAATTCCTTAACTGCATATTTAAGGAATTTATTGTGACTAAGGGGATAGATGTATAAATTATCAAAATAAATGATACCAGTGGGTCCCAAATCCGGTTCGCCAACTATGGGTGGATGTTTTTCGCTACCAGTGTAGATCTCAAATTTATTTGCAAATCCATATCTGCTACAGATCAGAAATAACTTGAAGCCTTATTTATGTGGCTTGTTCGGCAGGTACTGTTTCATATAGTAACCGATTTTGGTGGCACACATTTGTTCGTCTAATGATAATGTTTGTTCTAAAGGTGCAGTAGCTTACCTGTTATTTAGACTGTCAATAATAGGCCGAATATTATGTAACCGGTCGTGATTGGGTGATGTTCTTGAGGAAAGTGGGTGGTGTTGTCATCGAAATGCAAAACTGAACAGATCTTGTTCGAGCTGCTTCTCGTACCGAGATCATAAATAAAAAGATGAAGTTAAGATCAACTTTAAATTGACTCAACTTAATCCAAAATCATATGCTATGATTGATAATGATAGAAAAGTGAGGACACCCGAACTGATTGACTATCGTAATGATACTAAATGAAATAGCGCGGATCGGTGTAAACTGCTGACTACGCGCAATGCCACTGTACGATGTTTGCATTTATTGTTGCCTCCGTACATGCTCCCACCTCGCGAGGAGGTGGATAATGATGCTGAATGGGTGTGAATGATGTGAAACAAGGTGATAAACAATAAGCTGTGTTATGTAAAATGAAAAAAGAATTATGAATTTCTGGGATGTCCCTTTGAAAAATACACTTCCTAGGTATAGGAGAAGATTCTTGGTTTCTTAAGTTAACACTGTGCGCTCGTATCGAATCTACTGACACTTCACTAAGCTTACGGTCAGTCGTATGTTGACGACGCGAAAACATTACATTTGGCACTGCAGTCTGATCACAGCGGACTCTTGTACTGGCCCGCCTCCTCAGACGCAGGAAAACCGCAGCGGTGAACATCATCGTTCCCATCAGGACGTAAGTGATGACATTCTGATGAATATCGTGTGTGGATAGTATATTAAGATGGATCAGTGGCTGCCGATTTTAAGTGCTTGATCTGATTCCCAAGATTCTCCAGCGTTTGATTGATCTGGTCATCTCTGGTAAATTATCCATCGTCACACAATAACCTTGACGTTCTAAGCCTTGTAAAAGCTCAAGGACTGTCTTCGTACTTTTGAGCCCTAAATCAGCACTGATTTGCGTATCAGTTAAGACCTCATCAGATTTCCCTGTGTAGATTTGGAATCAAGCCATATAGCCAGTCTGCGCTTCGCAGAGCTCATATGATCCCAAATCCCGCAGCCTTTGACCTTATTGTCTGGGCCCAAGAAAAACGGCCTTTGTATAAGGTCAAAGACTCGTCAATCGAAATATGAGACCGTAATTGATACAGCGAACCAAATTTGTATCCTAAATGTTCAATCAAAGGGGCCAGTTTCGCAAGTCTCCGGGAACACTTTTGGCTCCTAAAAGCTGGCATGCCTAAGATGCCTTTTTTCCAATACTCGTCCAATGATGTCCGCGGATAGATGGCCATAAGTTGAAACATGGCTGAGAGAACCATTACCTCATCTGCATCAGTGGGCTTCCACCTATGCAGACGAGATGATTGTGTCAAGTTTCCCTTTACTTTCAACTCCTCGATCGTCTGTTGGACATATCGATTTGTTTAGCAGACGATATGATTTATGATGCCTATGTCCCAGACGACATAAGCATCATAAGACGAATCGTAGTCTTTGAGTGGTCCAGGCGTAGGTCCTGAGAATGGTTCAGGAGCACCTCTGAGCGACCCAAAGCCTTCGCGCCATGCGAAATTTGGCGACGTACCCAAAAGCCGATCGGATTCTTCATCTATACCTCGAGAAATATTTGCTATAATCTCCCTTACAGGTGCCTCCAGCTCTTCGTCATCCGGAATATCCCTCCCAGTTCCAGTGGCAAGGGTTTGGACAGTTATCTCCTCGAACTTATCGTCCCAATCGCTGTCCAAGTCACTGCCGTCAATCTCGCCAATGGTTTCCCCATTTGGTTCACAATCAAGAGTGACGGCAGTAGACGTACTGGCCCTAGCCACTGGCGGTTGAGAGGGACACCGGAACTCCGGCAGCCACCTCCTAATGTGGTCCGGGTTCTGCAGAACTAGCTCCTCAATCTCCTCGAACTTATCGTCCCAATCGCTGTCCAAGTCACTGCCGTCAATCTCGCCAATGGTTTCCCCATTTGGTTCACAATCAAGAGTGACGGCAGTAGACGTACTGGCCCTAGCCACTGGCGGTTGAGAGGGACACCGGAACTCCGGCAGCCACCTCCTAATGTGGTCCGGGTTCTGCAGAACTAGCTCCTCAAACTCATCTTCATAAATGCCCATCGCCTCGACCCGCTCCATCACGTTAGGTTCACTAGAAAAAATATGCATTGTAAATGTTCATCAAACTGCTTCTGAAAAGACTTCAAGAACTAGAAATATAAACGTAAACAACTCACCGAAGCAGCTCAGTTGCTCTGTGTAGACTGCCACCAGGGGTTTTCTCAAGCACCACATTCAGCCCTGTTGCACTAATAGAGCCTCCTGGTATGCAGTCAACCGCCATTGCTCGGATTTTCCTACAAAAGAACGTAAAATGTAACTAAATTAATTCATTAAATTATACCTACATATTCAAAATTTATAAACACAGTTTGCAAATTGACTTACCGTGGAGGAGAGACCGTTACCTCAGGGTCTAGGACCTCACGACTAGCTACAAGTCTGAGTAAGAGAGCCCGCCGAGCTGCTGTGTGCTGGATATTGGCACGTGGTTCTGGCCTGGGAGTGGCCGAGCGCGATCGAATCCCTGAGCTGGACCGGAGTCTAGTAAGGCTAAAAATATTTATGATTTAAATGAAACAAACTCCCTCCTTTTTTGAAGTCGGTTAAAGTGTATTTTATGCATGATTGTAAGCTAATTATTATAAACGAGCGGTTAGCAGTGAGCCGAGCGAGTGAGGGACGCCTCACTATATTTAAAAAGAAATAGCTGTCGCGTCGTGGGCTTGTTTGCTACTTGAATAGAGACAAAAATAATTATGTAAATCGGATCGCACACCTTATAACCGCTTATCTAAAACGGTTCATACTATTCTCACTGCGGCTGATGCATAGAGCTTGTTTGCCACTATACTCAAGACAAAAATTTTTTCATCGATCCTAAATTTCATAAAAGACGGAGAACTAATTATTTTTTGAATTGCAATCAAAACACAATTTAAAAAAATCATCATTTTTTATCAAACATTCCGAGAACAGTTTTGCCACCTTATTAGTAAACATAAAACCCATTACAATCAAATCCATAGGCCACGGTAACTTTCCGTCAGGTGGGCATGCTTTTCTTTAGTTGTTGGTACTCTGAGCGGAGTTCTGTTTACTGAATAAAGCTAATTATTTTTGCCGTGGCAGTGTTTTAGTGAGGTAAGCGGTATCTACTCGTTGACCGACACGTTCTTGGTTCCGAAACGTAATACCCAGGCAACGATTCTTATTACACGATGCAATGAACTACTTGTATGTATTAATTCATTGACAAAATGTTCGTTTTGAATGGCACTTGAGGTTGTCACAGGTATAGATTTGTCTCGGCGTCTGTTGTATGTAAGCACGTTCGATTTCTCAACATCATCCTGTTCATACGTTTGTAGAAAATCAGGCCCATTCCACCAGAGGGTAAAGTTGCGTAGCTTAGATGGATACAGCTCTCGGGATGCGCAGTCAGCGGGATTCTGTTCCGATTTTATATAGTTCCAATTCTTGGGAAGAATAATTTGTTTAATCTTAGTGACTCTGCTGGCTACGTAAGTATCCCGTCTGGACACGTTTTCTTGTAGCCATGCGAGCACCACTTGCGAGTCGCTCGGAAGTCGATACGTGTTTACGCTCATGTACCTGTTGCAGTAAGTCTTCCATGTGGTGTTTAGTGCTTTCGTAAAGCAACTCTATGTTTTCGAAAATCGTTTTTGTGAACTACTGTGTTGTTTGGGCTTCAGTTTCACCCAAAAGTAACAAGTGTCGCTCCTGAAAGTCTTGCCAAAGTTTCTCAAGAACCTCCAACCGCTGACAAAAGTAGTCTTCCGTTTTTCTCTGTGCGCCGTCCTTCTTGTAGTTAGCGCACAATGCCTTGATCTTGTACAAACCCTCAGTGAGCCTGACACGTAGTTGCTAGTGCCAGGTAATGTTGAGCAGTGTTATTCAGGAATCGAAGACGACACGTAGTATCGCAGTCTCTTTCAGAACCAGTCGCCGAACTTCGTAACCAGCAGTGGGTTTCAAAATCCGCCGAGACCAAAAAGGTCGCTTGTAGGTTATTAGCTTCTCGTAATCGTATGACGATATGTGCGTCCTGTCTCAATTCAACTGGTGGGACCCGCTGTGGGGAGCCAATTGAACCGATTCGCTATCGCCAAAAGATTCCAGATGCCAAGATACCTGTACAGTTTCCTCGAAGGACCATTAAATGTACGGGACGTTATCCTGTACATTGACTCCTCTTGTGGAGTGTGCTGTAGTGGTAGTTTGGAGACAAAAAAAAGATGCAACGCAAATACGTATATTGTATCGTTAAGGTAACAGTAGTAAATTTGTGGCTAATCTTTCCTTGTGAGTGTGTACTAGGTAAAGGTGTACTAATAGTCTCTAAGTTTCATTACTTGTATTGTAAATAAATAGTATTATTACGAAATAAATGATGACGCGCGTTGCCGGTTCGGTCTGTGCCACAGCGTCAGCAATGCATGTACAGTCAAGGCACCATACATGCGATGTACAGTCGTTAGACTGTACACTAACGATAATTCTTAAATCACATTTTTTCAATAAGTTTAAAGATTTAGCTTCTCTCTAAATAGCGTTAGTAAAATGAAAAAAATAACAGCCATGATATACAGCTTTAGGAAAGACGTAGTTGAAAGCTTTTACAACGGTGAATTCAAAATCAGTTATAATTTTTTTACCAATTTGGCACCTGGCTTTTTATTAAGTTTATCATAGTGATGTAGGTTTCTTAGTTTTTTCTCGGCAAGAGACCGTGAATTAATGGAACATTAGTATGTTCTGCGTTACTACCTATGTCACCGTATATCGTGTACAACTGCTTAAAGGGTTTCGGGCATATCTTGAAAGTACCATCACATATATATGTTTTTAATTCTCCTAAGCGTTGTATTGACTCTTTCGAGCAAAATAATAATATACGACCACCCTGTAATTTATAGTCGGCTTACAAAAATCTGAAAATTTTGACGCCACTTCCACTTCATTCAAAATTTTAAAAGCCATCTTTTTTACTCATGCTGTTTTATTTCTCCTCCTACAAGTAGAAGATTTAATGTTGTTAAAATTCGGTAACTTTTTGACCAAATCCAAATCCTTGTCTTTCAGAGTCCTTACAATTTTACAATTATCTTATTTTCGACTTTTTGGGAGTTGTTTTTTGTGACGGGGTCTTTTTAAATTTTAGTTTAATTTTTACTCATAAGTACATGGAATAATGGGATAGCTGTAGTTGTATGGCAAGTAGTTGTGAAAAGGGCCGTGGAGTACTCTTAAAAGTTGCGTCTACGAAATATTCATTCAGTTTCTAGTAATTCCTTTGTTTCGCTTGAACAAAATAATAATATTCTGGCGCCTTGGTTCTGATAGTCAGCAACCAAAAATTAATTAAAGGTTGCGAGTACTTCTACATCTTCGTACCATTTCAAAACCGTCCTGCATTGTAGAGACTACATTTTGACGCTCTCAAAAGCTGGCACTTTCACACCTTGCATCAAGCATTTGGTGTGTTCTTCAAAAACTTTAAGCATTAACTCTGCAGAAGTACCTTCTTCCTGCTTTCCTTTGATATTGGGCCGCTTTTGGTTTACAGTCACTGATATGCTTGCCGTTTTTTATAATATCTTTATCCTGCAACGTGATAAAAATTAAATGTTTTTATTTACGTTAATTATAAAAATAATGTTTTTATGTGATTCTGAAAGAAACTGCTTTTTATATTGAGCTTACTTACATTAATCATCGTGACAGAACCAGGACATTTTAAACTATTTCGCCGATTCCGACAAAACCAATTTTGAGATAATTTTTTATATATTTTTTGTTTATAATACTATACTTATCTATGGATTGCCATGGTTTTTATAAAGATTTATTGAGGGTATCCCATCGAGTTAGTTATCTACTCGACAGTTTTGTTAATCAGTCATTTTCGCCAGCTGGTCAGTTTCTGCAATTGGTCTATTTCGTTAAAATTCTCAATTCGTTACTATCCCTAATTCGTCAGTTAGGTTATCAGGTCAATGTATAAATCTTGTCAGTTTATGCGTTTTGACTAGATGTACAGTAGCTAATATCGGAAAATAGTGCTTCTTTTTTATAACTGAGACAAAATACACACATCAACAAAGTCTAGGGAACAAGGACATTTCTAGTTTTTATTTAAAAACCCTTTCTTGTAATAGTGAGTGTTTTATATCAATAGAAGGGTATTTTTATACCAATATTTTTAATTTAAATTTTAATAAAAACATTTTCATACGATTTTTTTTTTTTTTAAGAAAGAATTGAATAGTGCCAATATTGAGTATTACAACCTTCTATGATTAGGCACAAAAATAACGAGGTAGTAAGAAATACAGTAATTAACCGTACTTTAAACGTTTTTAATAATCTGTAGGACCTCCTAAAGCATTAGCAACAGCTCGATAACGGCGTGGCATACTTAGTATGAGATTGTCAATCATCGTCTGTGGAATATGGCTCCATACACTGCGAAGGTGTAAAAAAAGTTGTTCTTCAGTGTTCAGATTTACCAAAGAATCACTGAAAGCTCTTCTCCCAAGCAAATCCCAGGCATGCTCTATGGGATTGAGGTCGGCAGACTGAGCAGGCCATTCCAACGTCGTCATATTGTGCTCGCTTAACGCATTGACCACTACCCTCGCGGTGTGTGACCGTGCATTATCTTGCATGAACATAAAATCTTGACCGAACTGCTGTCGATGAGGGATTACCATGGGGTGTATAACCTCCTGAATGTATTGGTTTGCATTCAAATTGCCCCGTATCCAAACGAGGTCGGTCCTTCCACCAAGGCGAATTCCAGCCCATACCATGATTGTTCCACCTTGGTAAGGATGAACTTCTTGCGGATTCTGGAGACGACTCCGACGTCCAGGAACTCGCCATATACGCACTCTTCTCGAATCAGGATGAAAACCGAAGCAAGATTCGTCGGAAAACAGAACCCGTGCCCATTGATGGTCGGTCCACTGTAAATGTGCGTTAGCCCACAATAAGCGACGACCTCGATTTCCACGTCGAAGAGCTGGAACCCTAAGCGGTCTGCGAGCATAAAGATTGGCTTCGTGTAGTCTTCTTCTGACAGTTTGATCGCTAATAACCACTTGATGCTGAGACTGGAGGCCTGCGACCAACTGACGAGCAGTAATCGTGGGTTGCCGCCTTGCGGAATTTTGCAAGAAACGATCTTGTCGCGGGGTAGTAACCCTATTTCGTCCCCTGTGACGTTCGGCAACATCCCCTGTAGACCTGTAGCGTGCCCATAATCTGCAAATTACGCTTGGTTGGGTGTTAACAGAATCCGCTACGTCGCGTTGAGTTCGTCCAGCTTGCAGCATACCAACAGCCCTTAACATCTCTTCGCGACTTAAATGACGACGTGACATGATGACTACAGTCACAAAAATGCACAAACCATACGTAAAATACGTATTATTGATAATAAACGTTATTTACAATCAAAAAAAATAATTTTTATTTTGCCTCAGAGAAACTGCACAATCAAACACTTAAAAGTTTTCCCTCCATATTCGAAAATCATTACTTATTTAAATTTATTTTTAAATTTTGAACAACTCTGTAATCTACTTTATTCTATTTTTATTTATTTGCTGCCAGTTATTTGCAAAACAAGATTTACACGAAAAAAAATAATTGGGGTCATCTTGTTCCCTAGACTTTGTTGAGGTGTTTATTATAAAACTTTTCGTTTAAAATTCAAACGAAAATTTAATCTGTTGTGCCATGATTCGACTAGATTTATTGTTCTATGTCGTTCAATATGGCAACTTATATAATTTATACACATTTAACCAGGCCTCTGCCATGTAATCATCAAATAATTTAATTTTCTCTTCTTGAAAGTATTCTTTTGGCAAGAAAGCCAGTGAAGCACACTTACAACTTAGCTTTAGATAAGCGTGTGTTAATATCAAGTGCTATAAACTGTTCTTATTTAAAAAGGTGATGATTTTCTTTGCAAAATGGCGATCAAGTAGAACGTTTACCTTTGACAGTAGCCACTGCATGAGTTTTTTGTGTATCATGTGACAATACAGCGTTTGGTTTTACTTTATTTGCCTCTTCAATTGTTTCTAGAACAATTGGAACGGTTTGAAATAAATTTTACTAATGCAGCTAAAAAGGGTAGGTTAAAAAGTTTCTATGACTCTCCCATTCCCTACTGGTGACTGAATCCAATTTGAATGCCATCAAATGTAATACTATGGCATCCCAGGTATCTCATCATACATAAGCCAAGTGTGGACAGTGAATGCACATTTTTGCTAGTTATGTCAATAATGTTTCACAATCCCTAAATAGATTCCTTGAAGATGGGCTCGATACTCAACAAGGCTTGGATATGATTGGTTACTAGTAGTTTTGGGTTATCGTACCTGTCACATAATAATCGCCAAGCACTGTCATAGTTTTCCCCTCTAAAGTCCAGACTTTTAATCACCAATGCTGCACAGCCGACCCACAGAAGAGCGTAGGTAGTATAGAACTTGTTAATATTGTCCATGGTTTTGTCATCACGAAATAGAGAAATAAATATCTTTGAACTTCAGCCAATCCCCATAGTCGTCACTAAAGTGAGGTAGATTAATTTTAGGTAGTCGGGCTATACTTTGCTTTAACACTGGAGGCTGTTCACTGGAGCCTACCTACGGACTGAGCTGAGCGCGATGCTCGGACTGTACTCAAACTGCACACGTTCGGTACACTGCTCGTCGGGACTCATGGACAGTTGCTCCAGTTGAGCCTGAATAACATCATAAGAGGCATATAAGGCGACCACTCTCTCAATCCTCATCTCTAATTCGAACCGGCACGATGGAATTTCGACGGCTGGAAGCGGTCGCGACTGCTCGAGTAGACGGCTGGAAGCAGTCGTGTGTACGGCAGCGAATGAATGACTATAGTTCACCGCGCGGTTGCGGCTTTATGCAGTCAGTCTCAAGTGCTTGAAGCAGTCCGTATACGGCCGCCCTAAGTGACTGTATCTGGCCTTGTACAAAGAATTTATTAAATTATTGTATTTAGGAACATCATCTACATATGCCGAATTTGGACCCGTCTTCTACACAATTTTCATACATAACCAAATTCTTTTCCAACTCTTTTTTTACAATTGTATATAGCTTTTTTTTATACAAAAGGTGAAGGTGCAAGAATAGAAAATACTGTCGAGGCAGTATTACTCTTAATAATAACAGGACTGATATTATTAGACAGTCAGATCAATTTTGTGAAGCCGATCCAGCATCGGAACATTGTTACAGAAGCTATGAGGAGGTAGGACACGGCGGTATTTCCGCCCAATTGAGCAGTCCGACTGGGGAAGTACCTCCGCCCTACAGAATACCGCGGCTATAATAACTTCGTGTTTTGTTCCCGGCGGTGAGTAGGGTAGCCAGAGCTCACTGGAGAGATTTTGTGCTGTCAGTGGGATGACCAAAGGCTTGTCCTGCTTTGTCTTCTACACTTACGGCACAGAAACTCTGTACTTACATTACAGGGTTGGCAGCGCAACTGTGACTCCTCTGGTGTTACAAACGTCCATAGGCCTTACCGTGGCCTATGGACGTTTGTAACGAGATTCATATACTGACCAGATAAGCCAACTGATGAATTAAGGAAAGTGACGAATTTAGGATATTAGTAAAATTGACTAATTTCAAAAGTGGCCGGTTGGCGAAAGTGACTAATTAACGAAACTGTCGAGTAGATTAGTAACTCATCCCATCTGCCCCGGTAACTTGGCACAGTGCCGGGCCACATGGGAAAAAGAAGTTTTAACTGGCACGTGGATATGTTTACCGGGTCAGATGACACATGCAAGTGCCATCGTCCCCGGTAAGGGAAAAGTATAGGATAAGCCACGTAATTTGTGAAACACTAACAACATGCATCTATGAAAGGGATTGAACTTATAAATCAAACTGCTTAGTAGACAATAATCAGTTTTTATTGTGAATGACGCGAAATCAACTTGTGTCATAAATCTCAACATGAAATATACTCATTATAAGTAGATCCTTTTAATTTAAACATAATAACAATATTTTTGTATTAATAATCAGCGAAGCCAATTAAACAAAATTATTAATATAACATACAACTTATCTACTAACCTCTTATCCATACTATAAAATTATTTTTATATGTACCTTTATCACAAATGTTAATAATCACAGATTGTAGTTGAGTATATATAATCAACAGCAATAACAATTATAAAACTTTCTTTTAAAGTGTTTTAAATAAAATCAATAATTTCAGAATATATCTATCGTATTTTTTCTAAAAAATGACCGACGGTTATTTGACCGGTCACTAGCTCCATAGTTGCCTCCTGAATCAAGTCTTCTCGCAGCATGGCCTCCGTTGAATAGCAGCGAGTACTTGCTACCTTATTTTCAATTTGTACTGATCTTGTTTTGTAATAAGAGGCGTCAGTATAAAGCGCATTTAACATCTCGGATCATATTGAGCTACTTTTTTTTAATTGTCTTGTTAAGCTTGCTGTGCCACGCTTCCAGTGCATTCGTCGTACGGTGGCTTTGTCCGAAAACGCACCACACTTTTATAAAGTCGTCACGCAACCACCTGCTTTAACATGTAATCACGAAAAATCTTGCTATTTTTATCATCGGGACTATGAGCAGCTACACACCACCAGCCATTAAAAATATCGTTTTGCGGCAGAAGGGGTAGTACAGCACTGAGGGCTACTTGTCTGCGGGTTGTTTTTAACTTGGTGAGTTGTAACTCCTTTCCTTTCTTCCACACCGCTTGCGAATAGTGGAAGTAGCAACCTTTTGTGATTACATTGGGGAATACTGATATGATAGCGTTCATGACTGCTATCTCAAAATCAGTTTGAAAAGTTTTTGGCGTCCAACTTGGTACTTGAGATGTCAATAAATGAAAAAGAATATTATACGTGTCCGTAGTTTTGTTACTAAATAATGAGAAGGCCACGGAAACAAAATTTGTGTCGGTTTCACCAATAGGACAATGTAATGTATACTGTAAAGCTGTTTAAAAAGCTCTGAAAACTCTTGAATGTGCCATCTACAAAGAAAAGCTTACCCTCAGACAAAAGTTGTCTGCCCTTTTGAGTGGCGAATATCAAAATTCTCTTTCCTTCATGTGAGTAGTCTGCCATCAAAAAGTCTAAATATTTTTCGGGTACCTTCACTTCGGTCAGATTTTTGCAGACAATTTTTTTCAGCCCTTCGGAAGCATTTGATCAATATATAAATAAATAAATAATAAATATTTTTTCATTTCGGACTTCGGGGTCCATAAAGGTGTTAGTAACAATTTCCTTACGATCTAATGTTGTTCTCTCTTAACTTATTGTAGTTCTGGATTTTTTTGTAAATCGAGACCCGAGTTTTGGTATGAAGCTACTGTAACATTATATACCGAAGTAACGGTTAGAAATTCTGATGTTGATAATTCAATGTTGCATTTGCATAAACGTCTATATCATCTATCTATCGTCTATATCTCGTCTATATTATTTTTGAAAAATCTGGCATGCACTCATGATTTTTCTGTCCTACTTTATTACTGCCCTAAAAAGGGATAGATTGATATTAATTACTATTACTTAAATCACACATAAGTCAGCACGAAATTATAATATGAATGTACTTTTGTACTTACTTAAAGTTATTGTCAGGCTGCGAATCTACAAAATTAACTCCTTCTGTCCCGTGAATACTTTTGTCATCCTCCTCTAACATCCATTGCTCAAGCAGAGTATTCGCTTTGCTTGTGCCCAGATCTATAATAAATAATTAGTCATAATTTACAAAACACTAATGTGCAAATCCTGTAATGTTAGTAATGATAATAGACATACCCGATCCTAACACAACTTTCTATGATATCTGTGTAAGCATAAATGAGTCAGACTGTCTTCTGAAGGAAGTGCTGGTACACGAGACAGTCACTCAAACTGGATTCTGTAAGAATAAAATTTAATGTTTATTGTATCCCCTCCTATATTTCAAAGACAAAGTATAAGTTCTAATTCAATAGGTATACACACCTTCATGAACAGCGTGTAAGCTAGGCTTCAATTTTGAAACCGGTACTTCTTTTGGACCTGCCATGATATCAGACTCTATAAAAGTTAAGAACAATTTATGTACTATATCTTAGATTAGGCAATTTAATGTAAGTTTATCATAGTGATGTAGGTTTCTTAGTTTTTTCTCGGAGATCGTGAATTAATGGAATAACTTTAGTATGTTCTGCGTTACTACCTATGTCGCCGTGTATCGTGTACAACTGCTTAAAGGGTTTCGGGCATACCTTGAAAGTACCATCACATAAATATGTTTTTAATTCTCCTAAGCGTTGTCTTGACTCTCTCGAGCAAAATAATAATATACGACCACCCTGTGATTTATAGTCGGCTACCAATAAATCTGAAAATTTTGGCGCCACTTCCACTTCAATCAAAATTTTAAAAGCCATCTTTTTTACTCCTGCTGTTTTATTTCTCCTCCTACAAATAGATGATTTAATGTTGTTAAAATTCGGTAACTTTTTGACCAAATCCAAACCCTAGTCTTTCAAAGTTCTTACAATTGTTGTGTTGTTCTTACAAATGTTTATACGGGACTAAGTATGCAGCATACAGTACTGATAGGGGATATGAATATAGATATCACATTAAATAGCTCGGACCCACTATACGAGGAGTATACCACACTCAATGCATCACATGGTTTATTTCCCACTCATACTTATCCCACAAGAAGCAGTAAAAAGTGCGTAGATCATGTTTTTATTAATAATAAACTTTCTTCTACAACATTAATTTTAGAATCTCATATAACTGACCACACTCCTATAGCACTGTTTCTTAATCAAGCTAAACCTATACGTACTCATTCCAATACGAAAACTTGTACGAACCACTTAAACATCAAGTCAGTACTTGCTAAGACAGACTTCTCATGCATATTAGAAATGAATGACGCAAATTTAGCAGCTAATAAGTTCATAAGCACAGTATCATCGATCGTAACATCGCAAACCAAAACCGTACAAATCTCCAACAGAAACAGGATCCTTATACCCTGGATGACTCCAGGACTTGTTAGGTGTATAAAAAACCGAGACAAGCTACACATTAAATTCAGACAATCTCCTGAAAATATGACACTTAAAATTTCTTATACACATTACCGAAACTTCTGCAATCGTCTTCTACGAAAGCTAAAATTAGCATACCATAAAAACTTGATAGAAGAAGCTGGCTCAAATAGTAAAGCTCTGTGGCAAGCCATAAAGAAAGTTACTAACACTCAGAAATGTTACGACAGCCCTGTTGAACTACTGAAAATCAGTGACGACCCAAAACAGTCTGTTAATAAAGTTTGTAACTTTTTTTGCTCAATAGGTAAAACCTTATCTGAAAATATTGCTCCTAATAACCCTGAAAGTTGTCTAACAGCCTCTTCACTATTCGTCCCTACAGTGAATACAACAAAATCCATGGTTTTGCTAGAAGTGGACAAAGCTGAAGTGGAAGCAATTATAATGCAGATGCGAGGAAGCTGTGCCACGGGATGGGATGGCATATCATCTCAAGTCTTAAAAAATTCACGTGACTCGCTTATCCCTCCCATAACACACATTTGCAATCTGGCAATAAGCACTGGTGTATTCCCCGATGCTCTAAAGAAGGCTATAATTCATCCAATTTACAAATTCAAATTCAAATTCAAATATATTTATTGTGAAAATGGGTTACAATGTGATGTCAAAAATGATATAAATTATAAAGTTTCTCCATTCTCCACCTCTAGGCATACAATAGGCAAAATTTTGTGTAATGTACTTAAATAACTAAACAAATTGTCAGAAATAAATTGAACAAATTAGGTACATGTCAACATGAGTGAGCGTCAAAAATGTATGGCTGCTCATAATCTAATGTCATTATACAATATAATCATAATCAACTGAGGTTATTTGTCTTTGCCTTCCAAAAATTCAGTCACGGTATTATAGGTTTTGTCCAACAGAAATAACTTCAGCTCATGTTTAAATTTATCCAAAACTCTTATATCTAAAATAGTCTTAGGTAGGCTATTGTAAATCCTAGGTGCCATACAGAAAACGCTAATGTCCATTAGTGTACTTTTATGTTGATGACAACAAATTTTATGATTGTGGCGCTTACTCGTATAGCACTCAAATAAATCTAAATTGGTTCTAATAAACACTACTATTTCATAAATATACAAACACGGCATAGTTAAAATGTTCAGAGTCTTAAAGTGAGGCCTACAACTGTCTGTTTGTTGGAGATTGCACATTGCCCTTAGACATCTTTTCTGTGATTTGAACACTTGCTCTTTTTCAGTGCAGTTACCCCAAAAAATAATACCATATCTCAGTATCGATCCCACGTAACCGTGATAAGCCGCCAGTACAGCCGGTTGGTTTAACTTTTTTGTTAACATATAAAGCGCATATGATTGAGAATTTAATTTCGAGCACAAGATCTCTACATGCTTCTTCCAATTTAAATTTGTATCTAAAGTCAGACCTAAGAATTTAATTGTTTCTACTTCATGGATCGGTTTACCATCATAAGTAATGTCAATATTTGTGTCAATTAAAGGAGTTCTATTTTTAAACGTCATTAAATGTGTCTTACTTAAATTAATTTTTAAATTGTTTGAAGTCAACCATTGTATTATATCATTTAGTGTATTATATATGTCCGATTCAAGAAGTGTCCTATCTTTGCCCGTAAATATAACTGTGCTGTCGTCAGCGAACAAAACAGTGGGATGCTTTGTTATATTTGGTAAATCGTTTATGTAAATGTTGAATAAAAGTGGCCCCAGTACACTGCCCTGAGGGATACCACTATTAGTTACTCTATATTTGGACAAAAAATTTATTTCAGTTTTTGAATTTGGACATATGCGCGTTATTTGTGTACATTGTTTTCTGTTACAGAGGTAAGATGCTATCAGATGCAATGCATTACCTCTGATTCCATATGTACTCAATTTACTTAGTAGAATGTCATGGTCCACACAATCAAAAGCCTTTGTGAGGTCCATATATAGTGCACACACGGGTACCTTTTTATCCACACAGTCCGCTGCGATTTTTAAAAAGTTATAGATAGCTAGGTTTATACACTTGTTCTTTCTGAAACCAGCCTGCTCCTTTGCGAACAGATCATATTTTTCAAGAAAAGTGTACATTCTATCATGAATGACCTTCTCAAAGATTTTACTGATGGTCGGTATCAGAGCAATTGGCCTATAACAATTCATAGAATGTGGATCATCTTTTTTAAATGGTGGTTTGATTATTGTGAATTTTAATTTGTCGGGAAAAATTCCAAGAAAAATGCACTGATTTATTATATGACTCAACACACCACATATTTCATTAGAGACTTGCTTTAAGATCAATGTAGATATTTCATCACAACCAGTACTGTTACAATTTTTCAAATTTAATATAATTGTACGTATTTCTCTTGGTGAGGTTGGGCTCATAAATAAAGAATTCGTAATATTATTTAATGGACAAGGAGGGTTATTAGGCGACTTAGATTCACTTACTTGGTCTATGAAAAAATTGTTGAATGACTCGGCTATCTGGACAGGTTCATTTATAATAGATGATTCATTTACTTTAATAAATTCTATTTCATTTTTAGGCACATTAAATCCCTTGTCATTAATAAGCTTCCATGTGGCTTTGCATTTATTTTCAGCTTTACGAATATAGTGATCATTCTGGGCCTTTTTTGTGAGTTTTATAATACGGTTAAGCCTAGAAGACAACGCGTTAAATTCTTTCTTATTTTTTTCTGTGCGTTCTTTTCTGTACTGCCATAAAAGTTGCCTTTTACGTTGACAGCATTTTCTAATACCTTTTGTGATCCACCTTGGTTGTCTTTGTGTCTTAATTTTAATTCTAATTATAGGAAAACACAGGTGGTAAAATAAAAGAAAAGTGTCATAGAAACTGTTAAAAGCTATTATAGGGTCACTCTCTTCAAAACATTCGCTAAAAGTCAATGCGTTAATACACTCCTTGAATTTGCTAACATTATCTTTTTGCATGTCGCGTTTTTCAATGTACCAATGTTTGATACAGACATTGGCATAGACTGGACATGTAAATAGTTGCGCTGTGTGGTCCGATAGTGCAAATTCAATAACTACCGTTTTACATCTCGGAACATTATATATGAAATTATCGAGACATTTACCGCTGACTGGACGCGTAGGTTGCTTAACTGCTAATTTCAAATTATAACTTGTTAGTAAATTAATGAAATCTGTGGATTCTCTAGTTTTCTCAAGTGTATTGATGTTAAAATCACCGCATAGCACCACTTTGTATTTATTGCGACAATACTTAGACAGTAGGGATTCAAATTTATTAAAAAAGATGTCATAGTGTTCCCTAGACGTTTTGGGTGGTCTGTAGATGCAAAACACTAACAATTTGTGATCTATAAGTTCTATCCCTGCGACTTCTATTAATCCTTCCACACAAAAGTACTTTAATCCACAAATAGGATTATATTTGTGAGTAGCTTGAATTAATATGCATGCGCCACCTCGGCGACCTTTACGGAAAAAACACGATGCAAGTGAAAAGTTTGGAACACTCACTATTTCAGCGTCGGGTGTGACCATATTATGTTCCGTTATGCACAAAATATCAATTGTACTCCTATTTCTCAATGTGTCAAGAGATAAAGTTAACAGATTAGATTTACTATTAAGTCCATTTAAGTTTTGGTGTAGGATATTTATTTCTTTAGACACGAAAAAAATCTTTAGTTTTGTTATTTGAACTAGTCTCACATTCCGTGTTGACGACGCTATGTGGAGTGTCCGTTTGAGTCGATTTATCATTACTACTGCAGATAAGTACCCTAGAGTTATGGCAGCTTCCAAGCTTATTTTTTTCATTGGCATATTTTTCGAATCGCGACCTATATAGTATACGTAGAGTCTCTTTAAGTACTAATTGAGATATATGCACCGAACGAGAATTGAACTTGGGCAAATGTACAGAGTAATTCATATCTAAATATGTAACGTGTTTGTAATACGAACAAATGAATTTCAATTCATAATTTAATTTTTGACGTGACAACGTCTTATAAATTGGTTTGCCGGGTGACACTTCAAGAAACTGCGTTACGCTCCGCTCACGTTATGCGCTCACAATGAGAGCGAGTGAGAGGCACGCGTCCCTTCCACTCGGGCATGGTTAGCCCGCCTAAGAGCGAGAGAGACAGACATAAAAAGTGAAAGGCACGCGTCCCTTCCACTCGAGCACAGTTAGCCCGCCTAAGAGCGAGAGAGAGAGAGTGAGAGAGATAGGCATACACACTGAGTGTAAATGAATTGCCAATATGTGTAAAGGTAAAAATAAAATTTTGTTAATATGAAATTCAGTGCGAGATTCTTTGTATAAATTAATGTTTTAAATATAATTCTTTGTATAAATAAATGTTTTAAATTGTTACTATTATTTCATCCTTCTTCCTACTATACGAATGAATATTCACATTAAAATTATTTTACCACTCAAAGTCGTTGTCACGTAAAACTTTCGCCCGTATACCGACTTTACAGGCAACCAATTTTTTTTCATTTAGTTGACGGTTATAAGGCACCTCTGAAATAATTACATTTGTGTTTACAACTGAATTAAGAAAATTTTTCAAATCGAATTGAAACTCAGTCGGATTTGAGTCATTTATACCTCCTAGTACAACAACAAAATCGTCTTTACTGAGATTAGAAATGTCATTTCTTTCTGAGAGAAGCACCTCTCCCAGGGACGCGCCGGGTTTCCACATACATTGAACAGCGTAATCTTCACCAACCAGATTCTGTAAAGTTTTTTGAAGGTTTCTGCCTTGTTCATCGGATATAACAATGATCTTCTTTCTTTTGTATATCTGCATATCTTGGTTTTTGTAAATATAAGAATGGAGAAGTGGAGCAGACTTTACTTCTTTGGGTCTGTCTTGGGTAGAAGCCACATACTGCATCGAGTCTTGTGTACCGACTACAATTTGTGCCATATCCACAACGTTGCATTTTTCCCCGTTAATGCGAATCGGGGATTGTAAGTCAGGAACAATTTCTAATGGTCGGGTGTATTTTGGAGTTTGATAGGTCACAGCATTCGCGGTGAATTCATGTGGAGATGTTCTGGGTAGTCCAACTCTTATCGGTATTGCGGCGAGTAGAACCTCAATGGCGTAACGCTATATGAGTTGTAGGTTTCTGTTATGCCAACAGACTTAAATAGAGATATTTTTTGCTTATATTTATCAATTTCTGCTTTTAAATTAGTGTTCTCTATGTTTAAATTTTCAACTTCTGCGTTCGCTACTTGTAGATCGATAGTTAAATGTGTAATTTGACATCTTAAAGGTTCCAAATCTTCCACATAATTTTTACAGTTCGGCTGACTGTGGAATGATATATCTGAATCTACGTCCAATTCGCTGTCGTTGAAGTCCAGACTTCGCACTATTTTACGACGCTGGGTAATGTTTTCAAAATCTAATTCAGACATTTCGTATGTTTTATATGATAGAATAAGTCAAAATTTTAAAGAAATCGGTCACCGTCGTAATAACTTATATTTTCAGGTTTCGAGTTTCGGATTCCCCATATGTAATATTTTTCCCACAATTAGTTTTCAGATCATCTACATGGCAACCCAGGTTCTTAGATGTCGTATTTTTTAGCAATGGCAACACTGAATTTTGTATGTCAACTGATGTGAATTTTGCTCAGCTATCCGATACGAGATGGCGTTAGTAGTATTTTTGTTTACAATAATGAGTTAAAAGTTCAAAATTTTCAAAAATATTTTTGAAATTACTTCACAGTTCGAGATATATCAATTTCACTGAGTCTAAACTTGCTTCTTTAGGTTTTATGTAGCACATTTCACTGTTCACGAATAAACTTGGCGTATATTGATAGCATTTATGGATCTTTAATATTGACTTGTTAAACACTGATGTATGTTGTTTTATATTCACTGTTATAAGCTACAAACGATATCACATGAGTAAATTATTGAATACACAATTTTTGCACCAGATATACACTTTTCACATAATATTTACTTTATTTAAAGATTTTAAATACGCGGGCGATGTTTACTACTCGAGTGTTGCCACTCCAAAAAAACAAGGGCGGGGACAGAGACAGTGTTAACAATTATCGTCCCATTTCCATTCTCTCGGCAGTATCAAAAATTTTAGAAAAAATATTAAACAAAGCTCTTAAAAATTTCATGACTAAATATGATATACTAGCAAAGAATCAGTACGGCTTCCGGACAAACGTATCCACGGAGGACGCTGTGATCGACTTAACCAATACTGTAGTAAAAAAATTGGATAGCAACAACAGATGCTTGTGCATATTTTTGGACCTTTCCAAAGCATTTGATACTGTCTCTGTCCCTATCCTTCTTAATAAACTGGATAAACTGGGTATTCGAGGTACTGTTCATGGGCTGTTTGAGAATTATCTCACTAACCGTATGCAAAGAGTTAAAATGGGAAACCATCTGAGCGATGAGATAATGTCTACTTACGGCGTCCCTCAGGGAAGTATTCTAGGCCCTACATTGTTTCAGCTGTACATTAACGACCTCTGCACTATGGCTTTACCGTATTCTAGTATCTTTACATACGCAGATGACACGGCAATAGTTGTATGGGGTCCAAACTGGGCAACAGTGAAAGAGAGGGCGGAATACTCTTTGAAACAAGTTATGAGCTGGCTTTCGAAAAACTTGCTTACACTAAACTTAAGCAAAACAGTCTACGTCCCATTCTTTTTGTCTAAAATAAACTCACCCCCGCAAAATTTTTCAATAGTAGCCCACAATTGCCTCCAACCTAGTAACTGTACCTGTCAAGAAATATCGTGTGCGGCAAACGTAAAATATTTAGGTGTGCAGATTGACTGTAGTCTGAAATGGGACACCCAGGTAGAAGCAGTTAAATCAAGAGTTCGTAGATTAATATACCTCTTTAAAACCTTACGGAGTACTACCACAAATGACAGGCTGAGACTGATTTACCTCGCTTTATGCCAGTCTATTATACTATACTGTATCCCGGTTTGGGGTGGATCCGTTAAAACTCAAATGCTGGAACTGGAAAGGGCACAAAAAGCTGTGCTTAAGGTTATGTATAATAAACCGATAAAATATCCAACTTCACAGCTTTATGCTGAATCCGAAGTACTAACGGTCAGAAAGCTCTTCATCCTACAGTGCATACTAAGAGTTCATAAAAGCGTGCCTCCTCCAAACCCCAGAATACGTAAAAAGCAACCCGTATGTCCCGTATTACGCTGTAGGACCTCTTTCGCCAGACGACAGTTCAAAAAACTGGGCTATAAACTGTACAACACCCTTAATATAAAAGAAAATATTGTAGAACTCAACCATCACGAACTGAAAAAGAAAGCAACGGATTGGCTACTCAAACTCTATCACGAAGACACTGAAACACTATTAAAATTCATTGAGTAAACACATAAACACACACTCCGACACACCTTCACACACACACACACACACACATACACATACACACACACACACACACACACACACACACACACACACACACACACGCAACTAATATAATTGCACACCTATATGTACACTTACTTATACATAAACAATAATATAGATTAATATAGTTGAAAAAAAAAAAAAAAATTTATATATATATGTTTTAAACTTACCTGTGACTCATGTTCATTGTGGTGTCATGTATCCAAAATAAACAAATTGTTTATTCTACAAATGAGCACTATGTGTCCCAAAATACAGGCCTCAGCCTAGTTTGGGATCCAGTTTCACGTACTTTTAAGTTTCAAAAATTTGAAATATTTTAGTAAATAAGAACAGTATCTGTAAACTTTTTTGTGATAAATAAATATTATTATTATATTATTATTATTAAATATCTGTTAGAAGCTCAAATATTTATCTATAAATAAATAAATAAATAAATAAATATTCCACGACATTCTACACAACGATATCTAGACCCATGGTAAGCATAGCTTAACTAGCTTATGTTATGGGATCTAGAATGCGGATAAACATACATAGATACGTTTTTTTTGTAAATACATACATATTATACATAGAAACACCCAGACCAATGCAAATATACATATTCATGCATACAAATATTTGCACTGAGCGGGAATCGAACCCGCGCCCCCTGCATAGCAGTCAAATGCTCTACCGCTACGCCACGGAGGTCGTCAAAAATTTATTTATATAAAATTAAGAATGGGGTAGGACATATAGGTATTCCCGTCCCAATTGAGCAGTCCGACTTTGGAAGTACCTCCACCCTACAGAATTCCACGGCTATAATAACCCCGTGTTGTGTTCCCGGCGGTTAGTAGGGTAGCCAGAGCTCACTGGAGAGTTTTTGTGCTGTCTATGGGAAGACCAAAGGCTTGTCCTGATTGTGTTTTCTACATTGACGGCACAGAATCTCTATGTTCTTACAGGGTCGGCAGCATGAGTGTGATTCTCCTGGTGTTGCACACCTTCATAGGTCACGGTAACCATTTTCCATCAGATGGGATTTGTGCTAGTCTGCCCCCTAAGTTGTATAAATAAAATGGATTTTATATTAAAATGATAAAAAAAAAAAAAAATTACAATTATCTTATTTTCGAATTTTTGGGAGTTGTTTTTTGTGACGGGGGCTTTTTAAATTTTTAATTTTTTATCACGCATAAGTACATGGAATAATGGGATAGCTGTAGTTGTTTGGACCGTACTCCCGAAATCGCCATGTATGGCAAGTAGTTGTGAAAAGGGCCGTGCAGTACTCTTAAAAGTTGCGTCTACGAAATATTCATTCACGGTTTCTAGTAATTCCTTTGTTTCGCTTGAACAAAATAATAATATTCTGGCGCCTTGGTTCTGATAGTCAGCAACAAAAAATTCATTAAAGGTTGCGAGTACTTCCACATCTTCGTACCATTTCAAAACCGTCCTACATTGTAAACGCTCTCAAAATCTGGCACTTTCACACCTTGCATCAAGCATTTGGTGTGTGCTTCAAAAACTTTAAGCATTAACTTACTAACTTTATCTAACCTACCCCAAATAAATAGACCGGTAGGTACAGTCCAAAAAAATACCGACCGTTTTAAATTATCCATTAGTATGTGATTCTACTACAACTGACCAAATACGGAAATCAATTGAAATTGATTAACTAATACTGACCAGATAAGCCAACTGATGAATTAAGGACAGTGACGAATTTAGGATATTAGTAAAATTGACTAATTTCAAAAGTGGCCGGTTGTCGAAAGTGACTAATTAACGAAACTGTCGAGTAGATAAATATAATCAACATCAATAACAATTATAAAACTTTCTTTTAAAGTGTTTTAAATAAAATCAATAATTTCAGAATATATCTATCGCATTTTTTTTATAAAATGACCGACGGTTATTTGACCGGTCACTAGCTCCATAGTTGCTTCCTGTGAATCAAGTCTTCTCGCAGCACGGCCTCCGTTGAATAGCAGCGAGTACTTGCTACCTTATTTTCAATTTGTACTGATCTGGTTTTGTAATAAGAGGCGTCAGTATAAAGCGCATTTAACATCTCGATCATATTAAGCTACTTTTTTTAATCGTCTTGTTAAGCTGGCTGTGCCACGCTTCCAGTGCATTCGTCGTACGGTGGCTTTGGCCGAAAACGCACCACATTTTTATAAAGTCGTCACGCAACCACTGCTTTAACATGTAATCACGAAATATCTTGCTATTTTTATCATCGGGACTTCGAGCAGCTACACACCACCAGCTATTAAAAATTTCGTTTTGCGGCAGAAGGGGTAGTACAGCACTGAAGGCTACTTGTCTGCGGGTTGTTTTTAACTTGGTGAGTTGTAACTCCTTTCCTTTCTTCCACACCGCTTGCGAATAATGGAAGTAGCAACCTTTTGTGATTACATTGGGGAATACTGATATGATAGCGTTCATGACTGCTATCTCAAAATCAGTTTTAAAAGTTTTTGGTGTCTAACCTGGTACTTGTTCAATAAATGAAAAAAAAAATTATACGTGTCCGTAGTTTTGTTATTACATAACGCGTAGGCCACGGAAACAATATTTGTGTCGGCCTCACCAATAGGACAATGTAATGTATACTGTAAAGCTGTTTAAAAAGCTCTGAAAACTCTTGAATGTGCCGTGCCATCTACAAAGAAAAGCTTACCCTCAGACAAAAGTTGTCTGCCCTTTTGAGTGGCGAATATCAAAATTCTCTTTCCATCATGTGAGTAGTCTGTGTAAACGTAGATGAGTCAGACTGTCTTCTGAAGGAAGTGCTGTTACACGAGACAGTCACTCAAACTGGATTCTGTAAGAATAAAATTTAATGTTTATTGTATCCACTCCTATATTTCAAAGACAAAGTATAAGTATTTTATTCAATAGGTATACACACCTTCATGAACAGCGTGTAAGCTAGGCTTCAATTTTGAAACCGGTACTTCTTTTGGACCTGCCATGATATCAGACTCTATAAAAGTTAAGAACAATTTATGTACTATATCTTAGATTAGGCAATTTAATGTAGAAAAAGAATATTTAATACCTATTATTCTTACTTAGAGTGCCCGAAGTCCAGTCCACTTGCAATGTCGGGGTAAGAGATGACGAAAGCGTAGGACTGATGTCTTCCGTTTTTCTGCGAAGTAACGTAAATTTTTCAAAGTATAATACGAGCAAGAACCAAGCGGTTCGGAGACTCTTTTCTTTGCCGCACCACCAAGACCTGGAATTCATTACCAGCACACGTGTTTCCTTCTTCCTATAGTCCCGGGGCCTTTAAGCGGGGCGTGAAAAAGCATCTGATGAGGCCGCCAAGCTGAGTGCCACCATTGTAGCACTTATTGTCTGTAATGGTGACCCTCTTTCCTGAGACTTTGCCTTTAGCTTACCATCAGGCGAGGTGAGGTCAAGTTGGCGTGTCCTATATATAAAAATAAAAAATCCGGATTTCCCAAGCCTGCAGTTTAGGAGGTGGTGGGGTGGCTGGCGTACATATTGCCAACCGACAATTTATCCGATCTGGCGAAGTTTTTCTATAATTATTATTATTATTATTATTATATTCTTTATTGTACGCCAATTACAATATTCATATTACAGAAATTGAGAAGACAAGAGCAGTACAAAGGGCGGCCTTATCGCTTTACACAATTTCTTCCAGGCAACCTTTGGATGGAAATGTATGTTGGTTGGAGTATTTGGGAGTTGTTGGCGTTTAATAACAAAAAAAAAAAGTAATAATTTATACATACTTATATAAGTGCATATAATAAATATATGTATACTTAAAATACTTAATAATTATATAAATACAATAAACTACCTACAATATACAATATAATACTACTACTACAAATACTACAATATACTACTACAATATTATAATATATAATTATACACATATACATATACATACATACATACACATATACATACGTAAAGATATGATGATATACTATGTTACAAGTGACACTGTCGACAAATAGTGCTCCTTGACCATTCTTTTAAATTTCAGTAATGTCTGAGCTCGTCTTATTTCCATTGGTAGTTCATTCCACAGGCGTACAGCTGTTACGGTAAAAGAATTATCGAAGAACCCTGTGGAATGCTTTGGCATCTTTAGGACTAGTCTACTCGATGATCTTAAACATTTTTCATGCGCATCGGAAAGGAACTGAAAGCGATCTTTTAAGTACAAAGGTGTTGAAGGATTAAACAAGATGTTGTATAGCAGGGAAAGGATATGTGAGTTTCGGCGCAATCTAATGGGTAACCACTGTAGCTGCGAACGGAACTGTGATACATGATCGAACTTGCGCAGACCATATATAAATCGTATACAGACGTTCTGTAGACGTTCTAGTCTGTCAAGCTGGTTTTCGGTCAGATCCAAGTAGCTGACATCAGCATAATCCAAAATAGGGAGGAGCAAGGAGTTTGCCAGCGCAATTTTTGTGGGAATCGGCAGCAGATGTTTCAGCCTCCGAATTGATCCTGCAGAAACAAACACCCTTCTGCTTACCTCCTGCAGCTGTGGGCCCCAGGACAGATGGGAATCGATAATTATACCCAAATTTTTGACCTGTTTGCTTATCGGGATTACAGTGCCATCAAAAATAACTGGAGGAACATGTGTCAGATCTATGTCTGTTCTAGAACTGCCAACTACTACCACTTGTGTCTTCGTTGGGTTAACATTGAGCCCATGAGATCTGTTCCAGGAACTAATGTGAGATAGGTCAGTATTAATTTGATCTATCGCATCTCTCAAAAAAGCTCTGGGTGCTTGCGTGTATATTTGCAGATCATCTGCATAAAGGTGGTAAGAAGAACGAAGTCCATTAGATATAGAATTTATAAAAATTGAGAAGAGTAAAGGAGAAAGAACGCCGCCCTGGGGCACGCCGACACTGGTATTACACCAACTCGAAAAGTCATCTTCGATGCGTATGCGCTGGCGACGGCCACACAGGTAACTACGAAACCAATCTATTACTGTCGGAGATATGTTAAGAGAGCGGAGTACATGTAGTAGAATATCAATGTCCACGGTATTGAAAGCGTTACTGAAATCTAGTAAACAGAGAATAGTTAACTTCCCGCTTTCCATACCAGACCTAATGTCATCTGTAATATTCACTAAGGCTGTAACTGTACTATGACCAGAACGAAAACCGGACTGACAGGTATTGAGGAGATTATTTTTGGAGATAAACGCACTTAATTGGTTATTAACGAGACGTTCGAGAACTTTAGATAGGAATGGCAGTATGGATATAGGGCGGTAATCGGTCAATAACTGGGGTTTGGATTTCTTCGGTAAGGGAGTAATTAAGGCATCTTTCCATGACGATGGAAAAGTACCACTCGTTATGGAATAGTTCAGGAAGTAACAGATGATTGGGAGTATTTCATCGAGGATGGGG
Organism: Eilema griseolum; assembly: GCA_963662185.1. Lineage (NCBI taxonomy): Eukaryota > Metazoa > Arthropoda > Insecta > Lepidoptera > Erebidae > Eilema > Eilema griseolum. The sequence continues at coordinate 57,710 of CAVLEM010000013.1, read as the reverse complement.
AGGATCATGTCCCGGCTGATACAGTCACTACCAACTGCTTTCGACGTTATAGCCATGCTCTTCTTAACATCACAAGCGGTAAATAGATTAAAGACAAATGGTGAGTGGTTAAGAGTTGGGAATGATGAAAGATAATTAATGGTATGCGTCTTTGAGGTCCTATCAAAGTTGGACGAGGCCGTGAAATGCTGATTAAGAACATCAGTATTTAAATCTTTTGGAATCATATCATTACGTGTTTTCCCAACTCCCAGAGTTTTAAGAAATTTCCAGACCCTTGACGGGTCGCCATTCTGTACAGAATTATGAATATGCTGGCGTTGTGCATTCCTACACAACTTATTGCAGTGATTTCGAACAGACACATATTTCTGCCAGTTAGTTTCATTAGGCTTAATTTTGTATCGAAATTTAGCAGCAGCTTTTTTTGATATGAGCAATTTAATCTCATCTGTCAGCCACGGCGACAGTGGATGCTTGATTTTAATTGCTCGGATAGGAGCGTGCTTGTCATAGAGCTGAATAAGATTCGAGGTAAAAATGTCAACTTGCTCGTCCACAGTCGCCGAAGAAAACAATGAGGTCCAGTTGATGTTATTGGCGTCGCTGCGCAGACTGTCGAGGCTCATATCGCGAAAATTGCGCTGCATGCAGATTTTATGCTTGGCCTTAGGTGGGCGGACTTTAAAAGAAAGGAAGAGAAGATCATGATATGAGAAAGCATCCGCCGCACATTGTCCATGCTTAGCTACCCGTTCTAAGGAAGAAACCATGATGAGATCAAGAAGTGAAGGATTACGCTTTGGAACGTGGTGTGTGGTATTAGATGGAAGAATAGAGAGGTTACAAGATTTAGTGATAGTGTTGAGAGTTAAGGAGCGCTCATCATTTTTGAGAAGGCACGTATTAAAATCTCCCATAATTATGGAATGAGAGTAAGAAGGTATAAAGTTAAATAGTAGTGTTTCAAAGGAAGAGAAGTAATTAATTTTAGACAAGGGACAGTTATACACACCGAGTAGGAGTTTAGTGTGGTTGAGCTCAACTTCCAGAAACAAGTGCTCCCCGGCATTTGGCGGAGGTGGTTGTTGTGACATGCTTATGACAGAAAAAGGAATATATGACCTGAGGTATATGGCAACACCACCGGCACGCCTGCCCGTGCGATCGTTTCTAATGAGTTGAAACCCAGGAAGGCTATACGAAACAATGGAATGAGAGGGCTTAAGCCATGACTCGGAAACAAGGACTGCATGAATGTTCTTACAATCAAACGTAGCCAGCACAGAGGGTTAAAATTAAATGAAATCATTATAATAAAATTATAATCAGAGTAAGTAGTAGAGTTAAACGTTTCTTACCGTAACCGCTTACGGGGACACGCATCAGGTAAAAGTGACCGCTTTTTGCCGTTTTCGTTCAATGTACTTACTCTTTTTTCACTGACGGTGACAATTGAGCCATGGTTTTTTTGTTTTCATTATTTCTTTTTTTTTTTGTTGGTGTACTCATCCTCATAGCTTGTACAAAAAAACAGAGTAATTTACTGTAATACTTGTACTAGGTCCCGCAATAGCTGAATCATCAGGTTTTCTCTGCTTCCCTGCCCGGCCCTTGGATTGACCCTTGTTTGTTTGTTTATTACTGAAAAGTAGCATAAATATAAATAAAACACGAACAGTTAACACGATCACTAAAACCATCACCATTTAACTAATACCGGGATGAGATAAATCGTGAACTGCGTGGAATGCTAATTGCCCAAAACTTACAGATAGGTACGGTTTAATAACATTAGTTGAAGCCTCGCACGTTAGCTCATACCGACTATCGGGTGCACAAACTTGCTTATATTGCAGTCGCCCGTTTGCTTCCGCTCGCAACTTCGAATTCCACGTCAGTCTTTTGTGCCTGCGCTAATTCTGCATAATCGAGCGACGTAAGGCATACTATAGTTTCTATGCGCGATAAGGCATCCGCCACTGGATTATCGTTCCCGTTGATGTGCTGTATATTCGTGGTGAATCATCAGGCTTTAGGTAAACTGGCTCTATAGAAATGTATCATTTCCGAAAAACGGCTCAACTGATCTACCGTCTTGAGTTTAGGGAAATCAATAATGGCTTGGACTTTATCTTCTAGCGGCCGTATCCCATCTGGCGTAACTTCGTACTCTAAAAAAATTAATTTAATTTTCCCGAAAGCACACTTCGCCAGATTAATAGTAATACCGAATTTACTTAGACGTTCGAAAATCGCTCTTAGATGACATTTGTGAATTTCCGCTGATTCGCTGGCTACAATGATGTCATCTATATAGCAAAAAGAAAACTGGGAAAAAATTTCGTTATTAAATTCGTCTTCTATTCCCTGTAAGTCGGCATTATTCGTGTACCTTTGGAATGTTTGCGCGGCATTGCGCATCCCGAATCTTAATCGCAGGAATTCCCACTAACCCCAAGGTGTAATTATAATAATAATAAATATTCTTTATTGTACACCAAAGTACACAAATGAACATGGATTTTATACATAATAATGTACAATGGGCGGCCTTATTGCAAACAACATTCTCTTCCAGGCAACCTTTGGATGGACAGGAGTGTACATAAATAAATAATCGCCGTTTTCTCGACATCTTCTGGTGCTATCATTACGTTATGATATGCTCGATTTAAGTCCAAACGTGAAAAGATTTTTTTGTTACCTAGTATATGTATATATGTAAAATCAATTATTCGCGGTATAGGGTATCTATCGGGTATAATAGTCACCTTGTTTAAAGCCCTATAATCTCCGCAAGGACTTTTCGATGGCCTGCAGATACCTATTTCCTGCATGTGCTTAAATTTGTCCCTGACTATTTTATACCGCTCCGGTGCAAATGGTCTGGCACGGGCGAACACCAGTGGTCCAAAAGGTCCTGGTAGTTTAAATATGGTGAAACACTGAAATAGTAAGATTCTCATTAAATGACACTGGTTTAGTAATTTCCGGATACTGTGCCAGTAAATCCGAGTAAATACCTACTCTATTCTAAAAGTCTTTTTAATGTTATTTGTCTTTTAATTTAAATATAATGGAAGTAGCGTTGTAGTGAGGTATTTTATATATATTTTTTTAACACATGGCCATGTGGTCGTCTCGGAAGCAGCCTATGACACAGAGGTTCACGTTACAAGTGTCACATTTGTAGATTGTGCAAGTATCTACTTTTTTCATAACACACCGCTTGCAACATGACCTCTTACTGCTGTTCCGAGCTAGAAGGTGACCGGTAATTGACACCCTTTCCTCTTGTTGAGGACGAAATCTTGTAATGATTTCGTCCGCCAACCGCACACGGAATTGTCGCTGGGCAATGTTGGCTGTACTTGCACTGCAAAACATCACAAATGCGTTATGGATGGACATTCACAAGCCGGCGGAAAAGTTTCTTGTACCAAATGGCGCTTCTAATCCGTCTGCAAGAGCTGGTCCTTTTTGTCGACGCCTCCCATAGAAAGGTTGTAATCGAGAACGGCATTTGGCTTGTACTTGTAGTACCCGTACTACTCTTTTCCACCGACATGCACATTGTGGTAAGTAGAGATGAGGGAAACCACATTGGTATCCTTCCAAACCGTAATTGTGATGTCTTTTGTCTGACTAAATGCGACCTCATCAGACCGCATGTTCGACTTATTTTTGTGCCTTAGGCTCTCCGGCACAAACTCACGATTGAGCCGTAAGGTGCCCAGCACATCAGTTTTTTGGGCCTTGAGGGTGCGTGCCAGCAAAGGACTGTTATTGAAGTTGTCTATTACTAAAGTGTGGCCTTTGTTTAAACTAAACTATAGCAATCCTTGAGGTCGCACCTTCAGGTTCAGCCTCACTGAAATTATGCCCTTCTTGTTTCCCAGTATGAACGATCATGCGCCAGAGGTATCCCGTCTTCGACTCGCATAGCTCATAGCTCTTTATACCTACCTGAGCAGCTTTATTTGCTATCAGTTAGGCAAAGGAAAGTATACCTTTCCATAGAAGAAGGGACTCATCAATTGATATAAACTACAAAGAGCTGAACTTATGGTTCAAGGAATCCAAAATTGGCCTAATTTTTGTTAGCTTGTTCGGAATACCTCTGGCACATAAATCGTTATCCACGAAATGCAGAAACCGTTTAATTAATTCAAACCTATAGAAGGGCATAATTTCAGCAAAGTCCTCAACTTTTAGGTAAGCCAAACATGGGGTCCAGTATTCCCTTTCTACTGGTAGAGGTATGATGCCCTGCAGCATCATAACCCCAAATAAATATCCAGATTTCCTGCGCTGTTACTAGATGCCACCTTTTAATTCTGGCATATTGGGTGACAGCATGAGAGATTCGTGCACAGCGATCTCCTGCTCAGGTAGATATAAAGACCCTAATTTTTTATTCAGGTGGTCAAGAATGGGTCGAATTTTCTTCAACTTGGTCGGAATACCTCTGGCATATAAATTATTATCTACAAAGTGTAGGCAGCGTTTTATTGACTGGAATCGATAAAGGGGCATAAAATCGGCGAAGTTGCCAAGTTTTAAATAAGCCAAACATGGCGTCCAGTACTCCCGTTCCACGGGAATCGGCACTATGCTTTGCAGCATAAAAATGCCAAAAAAAGTCCATAACACTGTGGGTGTGATGGCTACCCACCTTTTAGCCCTGGCGAATTGCGAAAGTCCCGGGTCGCTGCGGAGGCTTTCGCCATACTTGTTGGTTTCGTTTACGATTAAGTTTATAATGTCCTCATCCCAAATTGTTTGAATAGACTGGCAACACTGGTACGGTACATTCGCCGCGTATTTAAATAAAGCCTAAATAATAGATAAAGTGATAAATACAGTATAAAAAGTTGCGTAATATAGTGTGAATAGTGTGATAAGGTAGTGTTATTGTGGGCAACTGCTATAAACAACTTTAAATCACGGATAGGAAAATAGTACACAACCAAAACAAAATTTTATATTTGTATACAATGGACACTTAAAGGTGTAAAATACTACAATAGATACTCAACATATATAGAAATTGAACATAAAGTAACAGTATTAAGCGGGATTTAAAGCTGTGTGATGAAAACTGTAAAATTATTAATTGACAAAAATGTTAATTCAAAATAACACTACTAGTGTCTCATGGTGGCGAATAGCGAAACCTAAACTTCGCAGTGTTGCAGAAATAAAAATATTACAAGGGAATCTTTTTTGAGAGGTATTCGTTAATTAACTGCTAACTTTAACTAAAAAGGTGGCGGTCAGCGCCACCCTGCGGCAAATAGCAAAGTAACTAATAATACCATTGTAAAAAAAATATACGCTATAGTTGGGCGAAAATTAGGAGGAATAGAAATTTTAATTATAGTAAATTATTACCTACTATAATTTTTAATTATTGAAATTCATCTGTACTGTACATGAAAAATGGCTAATAAATGCAGCGCTTGTTGTTCAACTATACTCGATGCCATCTATATGGAATGTTCTAACGAAAAATGTAAGAAAAAGTATGATATAAACTGTCTAAATGTTAAAATAGACATATTTAAAGCGTTTACTTTGGAATACAAGAAAAACTGGATATGTCCTGATTGCATGGCGATGACTCCGAAGCCAAGGAATACTGACGACACACCGATTAGATGTAATAATAAAGCTGGTACGTCTCCTAGTTACGTAAACCTTGTGCGAGGTAGTCAAGGTAATTTCACACCTATAAGATCGGATAATATAGAGTCTATGATACTGGACGAACTGAGAGAACTACGATCTGATATGATGGCTCGCATGGACAGACAAGAAGAAACAATTGCAGATCTTAAAATACAATTTTCTGAAAATACTGACTGTACTGGAAGAAAATGTTAGTAAAAATCTGCCGGGAAAATGTGAAATGCAACATTCAAACAACTTAACACCTGAGAATACTACCTCCCAGCAGACAGATGCCAAAATTATGGATGAAACGTGTCTATCTTAGTTATGTTCCTAAAGGTAAGTCAGGGACCCTGACTTACCTTTAGGAACTGGGATAACTCTAGTAGTATTCCATCTATCAGGGTATATTTTTGTTTGTAATATTATATTAAATATGTAATGAAGAGGTGTCGCTATTACTCTACTACAATCCCTAAGCAGAAAAGGGGTAATGCCGTTAGGACCAGTCGATCGCTTTGGTTTTTAACGCGCGAGTGCTTCTCCAACACTATTTAAGCTAAGAGATTCGATATGCACGCATTTACCAGATATTCCATGCGGCTGCGCCATTGCCGCTTTCACATCAAGTTGGGGCGGTGAGCTATTATACACGGACTTAAAAAAAAATCAGTAAAGTGTTCAGCACATTCGTCATTAGTAATCTGCTGACCATCTTTCAAAATAGCCTGCTTATGAGCCGTGCCCTTCCTATTTCTCAAAAACTCACAAAAGGCTTTAGGGTCCTTTTTAAATTTATTTTCTATATTATTTACATATTGTTTGTATGCAACCTCTATTGCCGCTTTAATACTTTTTCTATATCTAGCGAACTCCCTGTAATCACTATCTAATTTTGTCTGTTTGAACCTTTTGTGGAGCCGTGCCTTGATTTTTAGGTCTTTTATAATGGCACTTGTGTACCATTCTGGGTATTGGTAGCTTGTTTGCTTGTGAATCTGCTTTTTTCTCGGAACGTGTTCATCTAACATGTTATTAAAAGAAGTGTAAAAATAATTAATTGCATCCTCAATATTTTCTATTTCATATAATACACTCCAATCTGCCGTATCCAAACTATAATACAATGAATGGAAATCAGCCTTAAAAAAATTCCATTGCGGACGTAAACTGAATTCACTGCGTGTGGGTGAAGCAGTGATATCCCCGGCGACCGCAACAGTCAAAGGTGTGGTTGTAGGGCAGGCGCTCACCATCAGTGGCGGGTGTAGTGGGTCCTTGCGCACTATACTCTCGTCCGACGCTACCACTGCTATTTCACCGAGTATGCCTACATCCAGTACCAAATCCAGTTGACGATTCAAACAATTCGGTATTTTGTTACTTTGAGTGAACTCGCAATAGGATAAAATGTACTCATAATAACCATGAACGCTAGACGGAGCAGAATATAAGTTGAAATCGCCTATTACAATGACTTCCTTGTACCTAGTACATGACACTTCTATTATATTAAATAACAATGTGTAATTATTCTCAGAACTAGCTGGAGGAATATAAACCACGCAACATACAAACAAAAACTTATCATTAAATATACCTCAGCACCTACTATTTCAAATGCACACTTGTCAATACATACAGTACTCGTAGATGTAGAAGCAGCACGTGAACTGCACCCTCCGTCTCCGGCCAATTGTATCCGTCGTATTTCGAGTACCAACACACCGGTGTGGCCACTAGAAATGCACCGCCCTGCTTCCGACCATCTGCTCGATCACATCTTAATATTTGATATCCCGGGGGGACTATCTCCGTATCATGTATGGATTCATTGCACCCAGACTCCGTAATCGCGTATAAGTCCGCGTGAACTAAACTTATATTATTTTTAAAGGCATCTAATTTTGTACGCAGGCCAGCAACATTTTGGTAGTATACTAGTATTTCTGTTTTCTTATTCTCTGTCCGAGTTTTTTTGACAATTTTCGAAACCAAATCCACTCGCTATATTGTGTATTTACTGGCCATGCATCAGAATGCATCAAGGTCTGCAAAAATTTTTCAGGAGCACCGATTCTAAATGAAGAGTAATCCCTGTCCGTCTTGTGATTGATTTTATCAATTTTCAGATCAACGTCATAACCGCCTTTATTTTTTACGTGATCTATCATTGCTTCTAATGTAGTTTCCGGGTGTAAGCGCCAAACATGTAGATATCGTTTCTTTTCCGTAGCTTTTATGGCTGTCATGTGGCTGTTTCTTCCCGTTCCAATCTCTCTTGAATACCGATTATGTTTTTTGTTTTGCACGACTGTCCAACCCGTCTTGAATCTGCTTCCGTTGCTACTTCCTCCCTGACTGGCCCCTTTTTAATGTATTCTGAGTTATGTTTAGGTTCCATTGCGGATTTCGTGGCCCCACCATTATATTCTTCAGGTATCATACCGCATTCTAAGTTGTTATTTTTTCGAGCTAGACACGTTTCATCCATAATTTTGGCATCTGTCTGCTGGGAGGTAGTATTCTCAGGTGTTAAGTTGTTTGAATGTTACATTTCACATTTTCCCGGCTGATTTTTACTAACATTTTCTTCCAGTACAGTCAGTATTTTCAGAAAATTGTATTTTAAGATCTGCAATTGTTTTTTCTTGTCTGTCCATGCGAGCCATCATATCAGATCGTAGTTCTCTCAGTTCGTCCAGTATCATAGACTCCATATTATCCGATCTTATAGGTGTGAAATTACCTTGACTACCTCGCACAAGGTTTACGTAACTAGGAGACGTACCAGCTTTATTATTACATCTAATCGGTGTGTCGTCAGTATTCCTTGGCTTCGGAGTCATCGCCATGCAATCAGGACATATCCAGTTTTTCTTGTATTCCAAAGTAAACGCTTTAAATATGTCTATTTTAACATTTAGACAGTTTATATCATACTTTTTCTTACATTTTTCGTTAGAACATTCCATATAGATGGCATCGAGTATAGTTGAACAACAAGCGCTGCATTTATTAGCCATTTTTCATGTACAGTACAGATGAATTTCAATAATTAAAAATTATAGTAGGTAATAATTTACTATAATGAAAATTTCTATTCCTCCTAATTTTCTCCCAACTATAGCGTATATTTTTTTTACAATGGTATTATTAGTTACTTTGCTATTTGCCGCAGGGTGGCGCTGACCGCCACCTTTTTAGTTAAAGTTAGCAGTTAATTACTACAATCCCTAAGCAGAAAAGGGGTAATGCCGTTAGGACCAGTCGATCGCTTTGGTTTTTAACGCGCGAGTGCTTCTCCAACACTATTTAAGCTAAGAGATTCGATATGCACGCATTTACCAGATATTCCTAGCGGCTGCGCCATTGCCGCTTTCACATCAAGTTGGGGCGGTGAGCTTATTATACACGGACTTAAAAAAAATCAGTAAAGTGTTCAGCACATTCGTCATTAGTAATCTGCTGACCATCTTTCAAAATAGCCTGCTTATGAGCCGTGCCCTTCCTATTTCTCAAAAACTCACAAAAGGCTTTAGGGTCCTTTTTAAATTTGCCACACAAACAACAAACTCAATTGAGACTTTCACGTCCGAGAACTCATAGATTTTAAGTTCATTAACTCAGCTTCTATTGCCTTCACAGCATCAACCAACGCTGGTAAATCCTCCATTTGTGCCGATAAGCATTTTAGCTCGGTAAGAATGGTATTCGTAGCTGTTGCAGGGATGGTTTTTGGGTTTGCAACACCTACTGACTTGCAGCCAGGGCATTTCCAGGTTGATTTCCTGTCTCCTAGTTTCCACCATCCGCATTCCGTTACTCCTGAACAAGGGAAATCAAATTGACCAGCGCACGCGGAGCATGTGGCGCCATCCCTCGCTTTAATTCCACAACGTTTGCAATGGAACACCTTGTTCAAAACTTTGAGAAACACTTGGATGCGCTTAGTAGTAGGGTAGTGATAAGTTTATACTCGTATGCAGTGAAAAAATCAACCGGTCTACCGATGATTGTGGCTCCTGGCGCTAAGTACCTGAACTTGATTATTTTGACCGTATGCCGCTACAATAGTCTAAGTGGAGCTAGTTGTTGAGTACGAAGTCCGTTATTTGAAAAAAATTTCAACATGTTTCTCCAGGACTTTATTTCCACTCTAATGCAAAGCAATATACGCGAAAACCACCACAACAGAGCGTCACTTAGTTGCAAAGCAACTGAGATTGATTGTTGATTCCTTAGCAAATTATCGACTGAGTTTTGTGTGGGGCTATTAAAAGTTCTCACAAACGATATCACTGAGATATAACTGTAGTTGCACTCGAACACACCACTTTTTCTAATAGCTGTGTAACTCTTTTGAAATTCATGCGAATTTAAATTCGGAGACGATGTACACTGTGCCAGTGTTACCAGCAAGTAAAGCGAAGTGCGTATGCTACGGATCTTTGTAAAGTGGTGAGCTTCGAAAACCTTTCAAAGTTCAAAACGTTGCATGGGTCTAATGAAGAGTTGGTATTGACACATGATGTAGGATTATTATTCAGACTAGTTAAAGTGACAAGTTAGTATGATTTTACATTTCAGGCGAGAATAGTTAAATTTTTTTTGTTCTTAAAGCATACAAAAACAAAATTTAGGAAGTACATGGAAAACAATCTTAATACCAAACGTCAAAAAAATTCCTTGATCCTTCTGCAGCTTCAAGATTTGTGGTAACCCCCAACACCTCCAATCATAGTTTCCTATGCCGTAGTGCCAGCCTTCAATATCTTTATTGAATCCACATCCTCCATTACATGATCCTTTGTTTTCTTAAGTGCGTATTGCAGCTGTATAGGATCGTTTGAAAAACTGAATAGCTTTTCTTGTGCGTAGGTAATTGAGGAATTCTTGTGTGAATCCCCTTTTTCGCACTCCCGAAAAGGAGGGTCTACATGTTTCGACTAGTTCAATATTACCCAGACTCTTATTCAACAGGGACTGTGCCATCTTCGAAACATATTTGAATGAATTATTAATGTACCATGATTAACCTTTTTGCACATACCAAGGAGATAAACTATGATTTTAAATAAAGATTTGTATGCAATGTTTACTCAAATTATATCACGACATTATTAAGTAGGTAGGTACTTATTTTTAATACTTTTTAACACGACTGTATTAAATTAGGCATCTTAATATTCCCGAAGCTATATTTCACAAAGTACAGCAAGCTGCAATATGACAGTAACAAAAACGAAAAAGTAGGCGTAGTGCGACTATGTGTTTGGAGGTTTTCTGAAGCAGTCGTTATGCTACTAATTGTATGAAAACGTAAAACAGTCAACCAAGGCCGATAGTAGGCATCTCGCTACAAATTCATTCGTATGGCATAGAATACGGCCTCTTCATACACACATTGCAACATCTTCATTAAATTTGGTTGTTTACTGCCAATCAATTTGTTTAATTTGTTATGCCAACCTTCTGCAAAATTATTTGTACGATCCCGTTGACCGTATACACACCCTATTTAGATCCATTCTGAATTTTTAAACCTATGCGAATCCATATATTTTTTGAATTTATTGAAAGGTTCATTGTCTTCAGGGAATTCTTTTCCAACATAGTTCCAACCATTATTAATCAGATCTAATGGTAATAAAGGAAAAACAGCAGAGAGTGCTACTATCCTCCTCGAATTCCTGTTTTCAGTAATGCCTACCTTCTTCCCTTTTTTCCATACGCTGTTCGAAAAATAATAGTAACACCCGCTGATTTTTATTTTAGGAACTACTTTTAAAATGGTGTTCATCGCTGGTGTTTCAAAATCCATGGTGAATTTTGAAGGATTTATGTCTGGAATTTGAGATTCCAGCATACTGAATAACGCATAATAGCTTTTTTCAGTCCTGTTTGTCATCAATACATATATAAGCGGCACAACGTATGTAGTATTTGCCGAACTACCCAAGTCTCCATGTATTACATATACATAGTTGATTAAATGGTTTAATGCAACTACGAAGCGTTCCGTCTGCAAACAAATGCTTTAGTGATTTTCTTGATGATCTTTTGCTTCCACGGATGCAAATACAATTATTCTATTTTATCCATACGTTTAGTCAAATAAAATAAATGAATCATAAGACAGTGGTATTATAACGTCAGTGATTTTTTTTGTATATTAGCATCTCTTATTCGAAATTTATAAACATCACTTTTTACTGCATTTAAATTTGGTAACTTTAACAATATCTATTCCTGGAATTTTTAATGGCTTCGCACATTTTTTATAAAGTAACAGAACTGATTTAAATAATGTTGATGCAACTTTTAATATATACTTTTGCAGATCAATCATATTTTGCCCAACGTCCGGACGTAGAAACACGTATGATTTTTCGACTTCACTATATTGGTATCCTTTAATTAAAACAAAAAACAAAAAATTAGATCTCAAGAAATAGATCCCTGGAGACTCTCATCAAGTGACAAAACAATAAACTGTCTACAACATACTGTACGTCACATTCAGTAGTACAACTTCATAAAATATTTTTGCGTTCGAGGTACAACTTATTCCTAATAAAGTTGATAACGAAATAAAACAATAGATTTTAAGCAAATTTATAAGGTAGACGAACAAGAAGCACCGACAACCGTTTTAGGGTTCTGTACCGAAATTGTAAAACGGGACCCTATTACTGAGACTTCGCTGTCCGTTTCACCAGGCTGGATCTCACGAATCGTGACAGTTAGAAAGCTGAAATCCGACTCGTACTTGGCCAATTATTTTATTTGATACGGCAAACTATCAATTTCTCTTTAAGGCATAATAGTATACTTACGTTATCAATAGTTACAGAGTCATTACATTTTTACTGAGCAAAGTTACGGCACAACCAAATTGTTGAACCGTTTTTGTAATTTTAATTTTCGTAGTATTATTTATGTATGGTATGTATTTATTATAGTAAAGCGGTGGCGGAGAGGCCGGAGTGGGGGTTGTTTAGCCGAACGCACCACGTGCATAGTGAAGTCACTTGTTTATGTTTAAGGTGAAATATTATTTTGCGCTGATATGCAATTGAAGAAAGAGTACTGAGGTAACTCCAAATGTGCGATCACCGAAATAGTCATTTCTTTCTGTTATTATTGTTCTAGCGTCACTAGAAGCAAGTACTAAAATTCGTGCATCATCATCTCGATAGTACTCAGCTAAGACAAAAGATTCAAATTTAGTTATCGAAATAATTTAGTATCTTAGTGTCTGTAAAGCTTTTGTAGTATAGGTTATCAACTTCTAGGTCTTTATTGCGATGCCGGTATAAAGTTGACTTCACTGCCAAAAATTTGGGTAACTCGTTAATAAGATCAATACCAGTATTTTCTAATGAAATCACTGTTTCCTTATAGACACTGGGCACTGATATAGTGTCTAATTCCCTGACTCTTTTTTTACAATCATGTATCTTCATATCTATTTCATTTTTCCAATGATCTGGACCGCATGTAATTAAATGTGGTTATGACTTTATTACGCTGTTTTGATTAATAGTTACCGAACCAATACATCTACTCTTACGGTACAGAGCAAATCGCCAAATTATTCCTATTCCTATAAGTTTTTAATTTGTAGTAATGGTATCCATTTAGAAGTAGTATTTCACCTCTTCGTCTTTTTTTTATATTTATAATATCACACATTTTTAAGCTAATAAATTTCATTTTAATGGCAATAGGCTCGCCATCTATTTCATTGGGACCTAAACATAAACTGGCGAAATGTGGGTGCTAGCACCTCTGCCGATATAGGCGTGAGTTTATGTTATGTTATGTTAATTTTATTAATCGTGACTTTATATTTTATTGCAATTACAAATTACGTAATAACCTGTCAATCACATTTATGTTTCATCTTAGGTCATAGATTAAAATTAAATAAGAATTTTACCGGTAAGTCTAATGGCATGAATATTCCCAGTAGTACTACTGATAGGACTACGTGGTAGTGCTACTGGTAAACGGGGAAGCCGCTGACATAAGCCGCGCATAGTCGCCAAGCATCATTCCGGTAGTGACAGTCATGTAGAACGCTAGTGAAGTACATTGTTTTGATTACAATGTATAAAGTAATAATCAGCACTGCTGCCGCAGTTGTAATTTATATTATAATAAGAAAAAAACATAAAAGGAATAGAAGGTTTTGGGTGCGCCCAAGTTTACTAAATAAAAAATGGCAGAATGGTACTGTAATAATAAAACCGTATAAAAAAGACGATGTGGGGTGTCAGCGTTTGTGTAATACCCCACTCCTGAAAATGGAATCCTTGTGGACTAAATTAATGTTGTTTTAAAAAATATGTTTGATTCATGATATGTAGTTTTGCCGAGGAAGTTGTCCTTGCTCTGAAAGAAAATAGTTCATCAACTCATTTATGAGTTGACTCAAATTCGACATTGTTTAAAACACACACAGTGGTTAAAACAAATTGATCCTCAATTTGTTTTAACCACTGTCGAATTTGAGTTTCCAAAACTTTTGAACTAACAGAGGTTACAGCTTTAGAAGTTCTTATGGATAGCTCGGGGTGCCTTTAAAAATAGCTTATACCAACCTTCCCTAGGAGTGTTGTCTATGAAACTGTTAGGTCTAGGATTTCAAAAAGATTAACACTTTTCATGACATCCTCCTTTCGCCGGGGAAACCCTTTTCTGCTGGAATCAATTATCAAGTTCACTATTTGAGACTCTTCATTACTTGATAACACCGTATTGGGATCATATCAGCTTCCGAAATCTTTAGATAGACGGAATTGTAAAGTTGCCCGAGGAACAGTAAATTTACGAGAATCAGTCTTTTTCCCATGCCATTTCTTATTGCATTTATCGCATCTTCTAGATCTTTATTTGAATATTCTTTACTATATTTTATCCACTATGAACTTCCGTCACGATCAATCTATAATACATAATAATAATCTTATAAGTAATAGTGAAGGTATAGTCATTAGCACTACCCAAAACATATAGTCGTAGGCAGTGCCAAGAATTGATTTTGAATAAAAAAATATTAGAATGATAAAGAATAAATCGTAAATAGCATCGTTTGCTCAATAATTTGTCAAAAAGCAACCAATAGCTGGAAATTATAATGATTGGCATATGTGCCAAAGATTATAGTATCAAACAAAATAAATTGTAGTTACGAGTATTGGCACCGACAAAAAACACCAAAATAACCTTACATGTGCTTTAACTAAACAACTAAATATATTTAGCTAAAAAACATTAAAACTTACCTAATAATTACTTTTTTGCTCGTAAATCCTGTTACCAAACCTAATTATTTTTAAAACAGTTGATAAGGAGAAGTGGTTGACGTTTGGTACAAAAATAGGTGTTGCCAGAATAAAAAAAAATATATTTTACTAAATATTGCGTTAATCTTACATTAAAAGAAAATACTCACTGGAGGGTTTTTGTGTTGTCAGTGGAAAGACCAAAAGCTTGTCCTGCTTTGCTCTTACACTGACGGCACAAAAACTCTCAATGCTTGCAGGGTTGGCAGCGCGAGTGTGTCTCTCTTGGTTTTGCACGCGTCCATAGGCCACGGTGACCACTTTCCATCAGGTGGGCCGTGTGATCAAGTCTTTATTCGCTTTAGGTCAGATTCGCTTTAGGACAGATTCGCTTTAAGGCAAAAGTACAGACAACTCGACAATAATTAATTAAACTACACTGACGGACTCATAAACTGCATCAAAGTTCAGGTTTACTCTAAAAGGATTTTTTATAATAAGTATGCAAACTTTTTAGATTAAATTATATAAATATGGAAAGACTGGCTCTTAATCTTAAAAAAAAATTAAATTTAAAAATAGAACTGCAGTAAAACAAATAAATATAGCCGGGAAAGAAAATTTACTTGTAGTATCAGATTTGCGTGTTATTTATAGCAAAGTTTTAAATTGATTCTCATTGATTTTTTTTGTTTTGTCAATTGAATTATTGTTACCAGCATAATTGTTGGGTTAGTTTTTTAACACATCGAGAGTTTTTGAACCATAATATGGATACTTCGTCCGAACAAGCGGCACAAATTGTAGCATTGGTGCGGGAGGGCTTGGATCAACGAACGATTGGTAGAAATTTAAATTTAAACCAGTCTACGGTTTCTAGAATATACAGAAGGTTTGTAGAGACAGGTTCTTACAGGAGGAGACGTGGTACAGGCAGAACTCGAGCAACCACAGGTCGTGATGACCGATTTATTGTTATAACTTCCCTGCGAAATCGTTTCCTCACGTCAGTTAACATCAAAACCGAGCTTAATGAAGTGCGTGGAGTAAACGTGTGTGCACGAACAATAAGAAGAAGGTTAAAGGAAGCGGATATCACCCCTTTTAGACCAGCAAATGGTCCAAAGTTGTCTACAGCTCACAGACAAGCTCGCTTAAGATTTGCGCGTCATCACCTGAATTGGACAGAAGAGCAGTGGGCCTCTGTATTGTTCACGGACGAGTGTAGGACATGTTTATATGGTGCAGATGGTCGCAGAAGAGTCTATCGTCGATGTGGGGAGCGATATGCTCAAAGTTGCATTGAGGAGCGTGTTCCTTTTGGAGGCGGTTCATGTATGGTCTGGGGTGGCATATCGATGAACGGGCGAACCGAACTTGTGTTCATAGACATGGTCCGTCAAAACGGTAATAGAGGGGGTTTGACAGCACATCGCTACATAACAGAGATATTAGAAGATCACGTGGTGCCTTACATGGGATTCATAGGCGAAAATTTTACTTTAATGCAGGATAATACCCGGCCGCATGCAGCTGCACAAGTTCAACATTATTGCGAAGAGGTTGGGATACGTACAATGAATTGGCCAGCACGCAGCCCGGATCTTAATCCCATCGAGCATGTTTGGGACAATTTAAAAAGAGCTGTATATGCGAGAAACCCTTCGCCCACGACAGTGGCAGCACTAAGAACAGCACTTTCAGAAGAATGGGACAATATTCCGCAAGATCTTTTAAAAACCCTTATAAAATCTATGCGGAACCGATTAGAATCCGTAATAAGGGCACGTGGGGGTAATACACCTTATTAATACACAAATAAACCCTTGCATAAAGTTTGTGTCTATTGTTAAAACCAATTTTTTAATTAAACCAATTTTTCTTAAATTTCTGTTTTTTCTTCAATAAAAGTCTTAAGGTCCTTTCCAGTACATAAACTTAAACTTAAAGATATGACCCTACGCTGTTTTAAAGTTCACGAACCAATCTAGAGGTTTCAATTTAAATCTGCATAGAAAGTATGCATACTTGGTTAAAATATTTATTTCAAAGTCGTCTATTACTTTGATGCAGTTTATGAGTCCGTCAGTGTATTTATTGATATTTAACTTAAAAAAAAACAAAAGCTTCTTGGCACGTTCAAGTCAACGTATTAAATTCACCCTGCACAAGCTTTCTAAACAGTCCAATACGGTGATTTAGTTTTTCAGTGTACTAGTAATAATCAGGTCAATTTCAATATCTTTCTCCTTTAACTTTTTAAACTGCGCCGTTTTCCTTTACAAAAGGTATCTATCCTTCTTAAATTTATGTCTTGATACTGGGCTTCCTTTTTGAATAACTATATGAATCAATACAACGGCGCGGCGACTTTACAGGAATTCTGTTTTTAAGGCGGCCATGCCACCTTTCAACTGGGTTATACGTTCGGATTATTTCTTTGTAGCAACTGAATTTATCAGTAATTAATCCAATCCTATGTTTTGAGAAATAGTCTCTGAACGCAGTACATTCCTCAGAAACGCTATTTAATCTATTAATGGTTAAAATGCCTTCGAGAATCATAATTGGTGGTAAGAATGTCAGTTGCATATACATCTGCCTAATACGTTCCCCACCATCAATATCCTTGAGACCCACATTTTTGCTTTTTTCGAAAGCGCATATCATAGCAGGCAACTTGAGGTCCTTAAGGTTTTTACAAGTAGTTCTATCCAAATTCAAGAAAACTTTTCTAGCTCTACAATGAGTCTTTTTTTCTGTAAATGTAGGTATATCGTCTTTCGGCAAATCACATTTGGCACTTTCTATAAAATCTTCGAATAACTTTGGGATGGTCTTGAGGTCGGTACATACATTTTTCTTACACTCGTCATTTAAACTGTCTATTTCAGTTTTATCTGCATCAGGAATACATGAATGAACAGTCTCTTACTATTTTATTTTCAAAATTTAATGTTACAGATGTGTTGTTGCAGTTCATTTTATTAAAACATCTCCAATTGGTATGACCATTTTTATTTTTTAACGAAATTATATCGAAAACCAGCACTTAGTAAGACAGGCTTACCTTTTCGGCTAGATATAAATTGAGTGTATGCCCATGCTGTTAGTAGGCAAATCTATTGTAATTCAGGTACGTCTTTTTTGCTCTTGTAAAAAAGGATAAAATTCTTATTTTCACAAAAGAAATCATCGTAGTACTGCTGACAAATGTGATAATAGTGACAACGAAAAATAAAATCTCATAAAAGTTATAACATACAACTATTTACATGAAACACAAACAAACTGAAGATGTCTTAATAGATAAATAATCTGAAGGGGTATTGATAGATAAACTGTAGTAGTTTTGTATGCTCGAAAACTTACCAACTATACATAACATAAATTGAAAAGAAAGTACCAGGGCAACAGAAATGTAAGAATCAAATCTGCTAAAACGTTCCCATGAATTGCGTTTCATATACCTATTAAAGATCGTCTATACCTCTCGTGTTTGAACCTGATCTTAAGTGTATTTTAACTCTACAATTTCTGCCATAAAGCGAATCTGTCATAAAGCGATTCGGTCGTACAGCGAATCTGTCCTACATCGAACAAAGGGATTCAAGGACGTTATTGGTTCCACCATTCCCGTTCCATTTGTTGTGTACCTACATTCTGTATATTACAAAAGGTTTACTAAAAGAAACCACGGTAACAAAATATCAACGTTATATTATTTAGGCATATTCTTTTATCCTATTTTTTTTTAAATTAGCGAAATATCACCATGGGTCAGCTGGTTGTAGGTAGTTGGTAATTCATAATGTTCTCATCCCGCTTTACAAATTCTCGTCTCCTTTCTGATGAATTAGAGAATTCTTGTTCTCTATTTTTATTATACCACTTAGGTGGCAGACAAGTGCACGGCCCACCTGATGGAAAGTGGTTACCGTGGCCTACGGACGTGTATAACACCAGGGAAGCCACAATCGCGCTGCCAACCCTGTAAGCACAGAGTTTCTGTTCCGTCAGTGTAGAGGAGAAAGCAGGAGAAGCCTTTAGTCATCCCACTGACAGCAAACATTCTCCAGTAAGCTCTGGGTACCCTACTCACCACTGGGAACACAACATGAAGTCATTATAACCGCGGTATTCTGTAGGGCGGAGGTACTTCCACAGTCGGACTGCTCAATTGGGCGGAAATACCGCCGTGTCCTACCTCACTCAACCAAAATGTTCAATAGCGAATGCCCACAATTCCACAACCTTATTGGCGCGGTGTCTTTCACCATATACATTCCAGTGTGAAATAAATGCTTCTTTTTTCAACCAAATCCTTTCCATATATTTTCTAAAAGTCTTAATTATGGCCGTGTCGGGACTTTCGTTTTTTATGTACTCTACATCAACTGATATCGGTAAAGCAGTGTATAAACCTACGATGCGTTGACGTGATAATAGCACTTTTTTTAAATAATGTCCGAAAAATGGACATTAAAGCATTTGCAGGAGCTACTTCAAAATCTAAATAAATCTCGGAGTGCTCAACAGGGCGAAGCAGTATTTCACTGCGGGGTAGCAACTCCTTCTTTATAAAGCACAGGTCCGGCCTCACCTGGAGTACTGCTGTCACCTTTTTGCTGGATCACCTGCATGCCAGCTTGACCCCTTCGACTCGTTGCAAAGACGGGCATTGAGGCTGGTTGACAATCCCATACTCGCAGGTAGAGTGGAACCTCTTAGCCTTAGGAGGGATTTTGCCTCACTGTGTGTGTTCTACCGCCTATACAATGGTTTGTGCTCAGATGAATTGTTTGACACGATGCCCGTAGCTACATTCTATCATCGCACCTCTCGCCATAGGCAGGGAATTCATCCCCACACATTGCGACCTGAGACGGTACGCACTGTGCGGTATGAAAGAAACTTCATCCCACGCACACTCAAGCTGTGGAATGACCTCCCTGCTGCGGTTTTCCCAAGCGCCTACAATATGGGGTTCTTCAAGAGGGGCATCAGAAGGTTACTTCATGGTCGGCAGCGCGAGTGTGACACCCCTGGTGTTGCATACGTCCATAGGCCACGGTAACCGCTTCCCATCAGGTGGGCCGTGTGCTTGTCTGCCAACTAAGTGGTATAAAAAAAAATATCTTTTTGGGCGACCACCCTATTTGTGCTGTAATAATTTGAAATAAAGCGTTGTATGATTCTTCATTTTTGTGAGTCATCAAAGCGTAAATAAGTGGAATAGTGTTAATGGTGAACTAGATATATCACCATGTACAGATAAAAGTTGGGTAAACAGAGCTGGGCAGCTTTAAAACGTCCAGTTAATAAAATAACTCATTAACATTCTTAATAGTTATTCTGTTTCCTTCTGAACAAAACATAATTATACCACAATCTTTACGCCGCAGACTCGTAGTCACACCAGCTTGTTACACTGGTGTGACCAACAGGAATTTATTTTACTCGTGATCACACTACGTGGGTGTGAACAAACAACAGTAAGCTTTTGGAACAATAAGACTTGTGACCACATTAGTGTGGGGAATAAAATAAGTATGTACTTATTTGTTGTTTTTTTATTATTAGTTTAGTTTTTATTAGTACATATGAACCATTACATATGAAATATATATATAAGTAGTTTTATTCAACTTAATCTATACACAATAATTAAAACATAAATACACGAAACAAACTCGCGATCATTTCGCGTCAAACAACCCACTCCGCATCGTTCCCGGTGCAAAGGTGTCCATGATGCTGGCCGCGTTGCCCCGCTGAATCGCAACCGCCAACCTTTGCCCCAGGAACGAGCCGGATCGGAAGTCACCGCCTTGGTCGTGGATGCGACGGCCAATTCCCGCGATCAACCTCTTCGTGTCCGACCCCCAACTGCCCATAGTCTCCACCGCAATGGGCACAAAATGATATTGTGGCTCCATTGCAGCGTATTTCGCCCTTTTTTTGCTCGCGGCGTCCTCAGCCACCGCCGCCGGGGCATTGATAGTGACGCATGTGGCGTCCCACACCAAGTACCTGCCGTTTTTCCACGGCACCAAAGTGAGACCATCTGGTCGCTTCCCGTCTAATCTGCAGAGACCCTGGGGCTCCAGCACGCATGGTACATTTGTCGATATGA
This sequence comes from Eilema griseolum, assembly GCA_963662185.1. Lineage (NCBI taxonomy): Eukaryota > Metazoa > Arthropoda > Insecta > Lepidoptera > Erebidae > Eilema > Eilema griseolum. The sequence continues at coordinate 36,605 of CAVLEM010000013.1, read as the reverse complement.
GAGCCCTTCGGACTATGTCGTTGAGGGCATGGTGACGCGGGTACCTGCCTGTGCCTTTATAATCAAGTCAAATAAACGCACATAGCTAGATTGTTGCAAGGCAAATTCAACGGGTACAACGTTAGTGAAATTATCTACTAGATGATCAGGCAACTTGAGGTCCTTAAGGTTTTTACAAGTAGTTCTATCCAAATTCAAGAAAACCTTTCTTTTTTTTTTTTTTACGTGCGCAAAATCCCCACGGATACCTCCCCACCGGACCCGGTGGAGGAGGTTATGTCGGACTCGAACCGACTAAAACGCACGCCGCCTGTGGGTCGTTTCGGTTGCCGAAGGTGAGGTTGACAGGCATATCCCTCGCACCCCGGCCGACCCAGGGCCATCTCTCACGATCTGGCCCTCTTCTCGGGTGTGGGGACCACAGAGTCCCCAACTCGTCCCCGGAAACGGGGAGGCGCGCCACGCGCGCCGCCGCCGCGGCCTGCTTCTGCAAGGGTGACAGGCGGCTTCACCTGTCACCCCCAGGCCGGCAGAAAACCTTTCTAAGCTTTTTACAATGAGTCGTTTTTTTTTGTAAATGTAGGTATACAAATCACATTAAGAATCTACATAACCGTGAAATATGCAACCTTAGAGAATATTTTCTCAAAGTGCATGTGGATGTGCATCGTGATGTAGTGGCAGTTGACCTCGGACTTACCCCGCTCGCTCTTGCGAAAGAGAACAGGTGCAAACCTGTAATACTCAGCATTAATGATCGCAAAGAAATATGCAAGAGCAAAGACATGGACGCTTTTATCGGGCCTTATATGGACCTGATGTAGGGTTAAAAGCATCTGTATCCTGAGTATGTTTTGGTGATTCCTTTAGAGAAACCGAAGGTTTTGTCTGTGCATTTACTGATGAAGTTGTAATGACTAACAACTACCAGAGATAAATCCATAAGGATGGTACGGTTGACATCTGTCGGACATGTCACCGTCCCGAAGAATCCCATATCATTTCTGGTTGTTATCGTCTAGCCAACGTTGAGTATTTGCATAGACACAACCAAGTAGCCAGGATTGTCCACCAGCAACTTGCACAAAATATAAGTATAACCTTGTAGATTCGGAGGTGCCGTATTACAAGTATGTGCCCGGCCCAGTTTTTAAGTATGGTCGTGTCACATTGTATTAAGATCGACCTATCACTGACAGGTCCATTGTAGCCAACAAGCCTGATATAGTGGTGATAGATCGATTAGACCGCCGCGCAATAATTATTGATACACCATACCGCATGACGAATCTCGTCATGCGGTAAAAAATGAAAGTCGAAAAAGATTAGCTAATAAAATATTTGGATATGACTTACGAGGTTGTTGACATGTGGAATGTGGATTCGGCGATTATTGTTCCGATAGTTGTATCGGTTCACGGACTGATTGCCAAGAGCCTCGACCAACATCTTAAGAGCCTCGCATTAGACAGTTGTGTCAAGGGCCTGATGCAAAAGGCGGTACTCCTCGACACGGCACGTATTGTGAGGAGATTCCTCCCTTTGGAACCCTAACCACCGGTAGCTTGGTCCCTGTACCCGACGCCCATGGAGCACTATTTTTAATAATTTTAAATAGATGTTTTACATGTATTTAAAAATATAATTTATCTGATATTTACATTAATAAAGAGGAATAATAATAATAATTCTTTAATTTAGATAGCATCCAGTCCATAGGTATATAATTAGTTGGAGGTACAAATCTAATTGTCGGTGTTGATATATTTTTGCCTCAAGGGTCAAAGAACCGACTCAAGTAAATTTTCCTTCTGCTCTCGTGGAACACCTCTATATAGAAGATCCATTTATATATTTCTTTACACGATGATATCGATACCCGCAGTGGGCTAACACTACGCCTTTGCCTTTTTGTAAAATTCACAAATCGTCATCGATTTCTATTGCAATTCATAAAAACAGACACGAAACCCAAATTCTGTACTCTTGGAAAACTGACGTTATATTAATACACAATGTAATTAATAGTGTGATCTCCGGGTGGAGCCCCCAACTAGACTTTGCCGCCCCAATCAACTGCTTGTGTATGCTCGTGACCCTCTTACACACATTTGTTAGGTGTGAGTTGAAGTTTAGGTTTCTGCCGATAGTCAGACCTTGTCCTCGTCAGCCATGTTAATGCTTACCCCTCCTATGCTCAGGCGAGGGGTGTCGTACTTAAGTTTGCACGATATAAGCATAGCGCTTGTTTTGTGCGGCGCAAATTTGATCTCATTTCGGACACCCCACGCCCGAACATGGTCGAGAGTGGCATTTCCACTCCTCTCTATTTCAGCGGCCGTACTGCCACAGAACAGCAGGACGACATCGTCGGCAAAGGCTTGCAAATTATTACCCCTACTCTCAAGACTCTTGAGCAAAGAGTCCAGGAGGAGGTCGCATAGTATTTGCCCACAGATAGCCGATGCCATGTTCCTTGCCAGCGTATCTCACTCTAATCCGTTTGTCTTCAAGGTAATTTATAGTTCTTATAAGGCCCTCGGGACACTTCTCGACTAGCCGTATCTTAATGGCAAGCCACCAAGCGCTGTCAAAGGCCAGGAACACTAATGTGACCATTTTTATTTCGTCCAGCACGTTTTTGTTCGTATGTGCTGAACTAGTATAGAGGGCATCTTCACAGCTCCGTTGGTGCTTAAATCCGTACTAGTGCACACTAATGCATGGATGGAGATGATATCTCAGCCTTGCCATGATCATCATCTCCAGCATGTTACCCAGTACCGGAAGGACCCGATTGGCATATAATATTTTGGAAGAAAATAACTATCCTTTCCCGGTTTCCTGATTCTCCTTCCATGTTATTGGGAAGTGCTGTAGTTTGAGGCATTTGTTTGCTAAGGCTAGAAACAGCATCGGTTTACTTCTGATGACGTGGTTACAAATATCGGCTGTAAATCGGCTCCCGGAGCCTTCTTAGGGTTAAATGACTTAATAGCCATCTCGAGTTCAAAGGGAGTGAATGGTGGGTAATGCGGTACATCGCAGGGCTCCTCGGTAACTCTCCTCGCACTTTCTCTTTCGCGAGTTTGTTCTTCCGTGTGATCTTCCTCCTGATCCTCCGGGTAGAAGAAATCAGCCAGCAACCTGACTGATTGTTCTGCATCTAAAGCCACGCCATTCAGTTTCAGGGGTACGTCTTCGACTTTCTTCGCGGTCCTGCCAATCACCCTATAGATCCCCTCCCACATCCCCTCCCCATCCTTTTTATTACAGAAGTCCATCAAGCTGCAGACAAGAGCCCTTTTTACCTCTATCTCGTACCTTTCTTTCCACTGCAGGTAATCACTTACAACTCTCCCAACAAACCGGTGCCGCACACCTTATGCGGTTCCTTCTGGTGGACACCTCCCTTTTTCAGTTTTGCGAGCTCCTCAGACCACCACGGAGTCCTAAATTTTTCTTCCACGCTTTTGTTGGGTATAGAAGTGGTGCAGGCCTTGGTTATCACTTTCGTGAATACGTTAACTGCATCCTCCAGTTCACTTCTATGCTCAATCTTCTCAAATTCCTAGGCTGTTAGGTTATTCTCCGCTTTAAGTTGGGTCAGCTTGATGTTAAATAGCTCCCAATTAGCTTTTCTGGTGTTATATAGTCTAGATCTTGGCCTAACATCCGTTCCGCTAGCTTTTTGGAGTCTAATTTTGAAGCTGATGCCGTGATGATTTTTTTTTATACCACTTAGTTGGCAGACAAGCACACGGCCCACATGATGGAAAGTGGTTACCGTGGCCTATGGACGTTTGTAACATCAGAGGAGTCACAGTCGCGCTGCCAACCCTGTAAGTACAGAGTTTCTGTGCCGTCGGTAGAAGACAAAGCAGGACAAGCCCATAGTTTTCCACTGATAGCACAAATTCTCCAGTGAGCTCTGGCTACCCTACTCACCGCTGGGAACACAACACGAAGTTATTATAGCCGCGGTATCCTGTAGGGTGGAGGTACTTCCCCAGTCGGACTGCTCAATTGGGCGGAAATACCGCCGTGTCCTACCTCCTTGAGCTCGTTAGGTGCTTCTCCATTTTCCAATTATGCACGAGGGCCAACATATTAACCCAAGAAGAAGGTGAGATCTACAAGACTTCGGAATGGTAATCCGCCTCTGATTTTGTCGAAAGTCGGAGTGTCACCCACATTTAGCACGTGGAGGCCCAGTTCGTCGATCAGGCCTTTGAAGGACTCTCCTCGATACTCTAGCCCACCACGTATTCCAGGCGTTTGTGTCTCCACCCTTTACAATTTTTTCTAGCCCAGGTGTTTCTGCTATGGTCTAAAGCTGTTGGATGTAAGGGTCCATAGGTCGATCCGGCTCAAAATAGTAGGAGACTAGCGTGTCTCTCCATGCCGTGGTAGAGAGTCCCACGACAACGACGTTATCTGTAGTGAGTCTAGGATATTGTATGACGTCAATGCTATTGACGAAGACCGCGATTGTCGCTTTGATGGTATCCTCACCCGGGACATCATTGTAGAAGAGTCTCACACCTTGGTAATTCTTAATACCACGACCCGCCCCAACGTACGTGTACGGATACAGGTAAGCGTGGAGTGGGTTTTAGTACGTAAAATATTTAAACGAATTACTATTTTGAAAATGTATCACTGAGCTCAAACTACGGCGGCGTCGTGCAATCTCGATGTACTTCGGCTAGCGACTGAAGGTTGAATTGAACATTGAAAAACCTGAAGTAAAGTTGTCCAATTTGTTCAACCGGTTGAACAGATAGTTGAAGATACTGGAGTAGAGGGTTTCATTAGGCATACAGTCATTTTTTGACTTTTTTTTTCATAAGTTTGTGCTGGTTTTTATAAAAGCAAATGCAATACAGAATTTTATTAGATGCCTGTAATATTTTTATAAAAGCGCTAGAGCCAATTAGACATGTCGTTTTCCAAATCTCGAACTACCTCCATTTCAAATTACATCCAAATCAGATCAGCGGTTGAAGGGTGAAAAGGTGACAGATAGACAGACTTTCGCATTTATAATATTAGTAAGGATATCGATATATGTATAAAGATGCACGCAAAAACTCAAACATGTACAACAAGTATTTTGATTTGGAACCTTACAATATCTAATATATGAAGTAAGTAAGTAATATATAGTAGTAAATACCTTTCACATTTTATATTGCCTTATATGCTCGACAACGCCATTTACTTGTGCCATTATGACATTAACTTTATTTATTTGATAAACCCATTTTTAAAAGATACTTTGTAACTTATTCATCAACAAATTCCTCGAATTGGTGTTTTTCCTTTCTCTCAGCAGACTGGTGAACAGTGCTTAAGACTCGTAAAGCAGACTTGTACTTGTTTTCCTCATCCTCCGTTGGTCTGCACCCTGTCTCTGAAGTTCTAAAATAGCTTTGTACTGTACTGCCCCTTTAGGTTCGAGGACTTGGTGGCGACGGTTTGCACTACCACCACCGCCGCATTGATCGCGCCCGTCAGCCGCTCCGCGCTAAGGGGTTCGGAGGTTGTAGTTGCCACTCCTGAATTGGGCTGTTGGCTGTTCCCGGGCTGCGAACTAGGGGACTTCCTTAGGTAGAGAGTCCTCTGCCGCTGCTTGGCCTCCGCCATCTCCTTAGCTGCGCGGAGCTTGAGCTCCCGCTCTGTGGCCGTATTTAATTCGATCCCGCTCTGCGCTGCTCTGGATCTTCATTATCAGATATAAATTCGCAGTAAGTTTTCTTAGTCAATTTGCGGTCGCTAGATCGTTTCGAAAGCTTATTACTAGCTGATATAGAACTTGTGTTTTTTTCAGTCATAGTATTAGTATTTAATACTAAATTACTATCATCTTCTACCTGAAGTTCGCTTGAGATGTCAACTATAATAAAAAAGCAATAAGTAAATAAATAGACACATTAAAATATAAATAAAACAGTAATATACATAAATATATACAGTAAAAATTATCCAGGTACTACGTGTGGGGCTCAGTCAATAAGGTGCTTTTTTGTTTTGAAAAATAAAACAACACTCACACTAGAGAAAAGCCTTGTATTGCGGATTACACAAATATTTGTCACGGGTGGGAATCGAACCCGCCACACTCGGTGCGTATGACCACCTCAATCGCTAGACCACGAAATCGAATTAGCACACACTGGTGGCGCGTGGCCACGTGCGGTAGTGGACTGTATTACGGGGATGTAGCTAACTGTTCCATTGACGCTTTACACACAAAAGACAGGTGATCGGGTTGCCGCGGGCGTGATCCAAGCAATGAATGCAACCCGAGAAATTAGGAGAGGATGCACTAACCTTCACGACACACGTGTTTCATCGCAGCCGGTACACGGATCTTCTCTTCCTTGCTCAGGAGCTGCCGTCAGCATCACTAGATCACTTGAGGAACACACGAGAGGCACAATCCGATCGGTATAAGTCTATGAAGCGGTAAAAATGTAACAAATATTAATCATTTTTGAGAGACGCGAGCGCGGTCCGTCCTTACGCTGGCTAGTTCAAAGCGAGACTGAGTCTATATCACAAATGGCGGACGGAAGCTATATCTAGTACTATTCTATGGTTAGTGCGGGAGGGGAGACGGGTATAGAAAGAGTGTGTTTCCGCGTCAAGAAATACAGCTTCTACATCGGCGCAACCATTCCCCCCGGCTTGAAGGGTTACCTTCGAAACGACAAATGCGAAACAAATCTAAAGTCTAATCTAAATCTAGGTTTGGGAAATAACAACTAAAATATAAACCTAGATTGGAGCTCGTGCCTACTGCTGGCTAGGCAGAGGACAGAGGCGAACAAACAACACAACGCAACAGTCTCGACCAAGACGAGACGCGATTAGCCAACAACAAAATAAGGGTCTCTTCACGTGGGACCGATACAACAAGCGAGTGCTTCTTCTCCTCGGGTGGTTCGGAAACCGTAGTGGGATTGAATTGACTAACTGGCCACTTATCTAACGCGGCATGAATCCAGGACGGTCCACTAAACCATAACGGGTGATCTAAAATTTGCGAAGGAAGCAATCCACGAGAGAGACAATCGGCTGGGTTGTCGGTGCCAGCAACGTGAAAGAGATTATGTGGCGCTAATTCAGATTGAATTTTTGCCACTCTATTAGCGACGAATGTGTCCCAACGATGGGGCGAAGAGTGGGCCCAACACAAAGCGACTGTTGAGTCCTAAAGCTAAAATTCTACTAATATTAATGCGAAAATTTACAATTATGTCAAATAAATTACCTTAAAGATTCCGACCACAATACAAAATGTCATTAAGCGACACGGAAGTGCTAGTCTTAGCACTGCCATCCAAAACTACGCGGAGTTTTAGTAGTAAGCTTATCTTCTCTAATAACTCCGCGGTGCGGGATAATGTACGAAGGCTGGGTCCCGCCAGTGTCCGCAGGCGCAGGTGAGATGTAACCTTTATCTAAATATTCGTTAACAACCTCATCATAGGCCCGCTTCGACTTTGGGGACGCCTGCATCTTTCGTTCCAAACAAAGAAAGCGTTTTTCAGCGGATACACGGGAGCCACCGAGTGAAAACTTGCGGATGGTAGACTCCAGTGGCGGCTCGACGGTGCAACAGAACGAAGCAGTCGAGTGACTAAAACTATCTATAGAAGCGGGTGCGGAACCAATTATAACAAAACCAAGAACTGTTTCCAGTGCGTGCGGAGCGGGGTACGTCGGTCCCCCTTGAACCTTACGTGATAACTGGAGGTGCGGGAGAATCGAAGCGCCGATCAATATATCGACGACTCCAGGAACAGCGTAAGTCTCATCTGCTAAAGGCAAGTCTTTAAATTTCGTTAATAAAGACGTGTCAACCGGGACGGTAGGCAACTGTTCAGCTATTCTATCTATAACGAGCGAATCCATGTCAAACCAAATATTATTATTAAAACGAGATCTAAACCTTGTTTTAACGGTGCCACGAACAGCTGACTGTAAGCTTCCAAAACCCTTCACCACTGAGCGGGTTGAACGCTTATCAACATTGAAACCAAGACGCCGACAACAATCTTGAGTAATGAAATTACTTTGCGAAGCGCCATCTAACAGCGCTCGAACAATGCGCGGCTTACCTAATGCATCAACAATAACAACGCGAGCGGTCGCAAGACACACAGTAGTGAGTGCAGCACTAGCGGAGAACGAACACAAGGTGACGTCATCCGCAGCGGTCACCGGGCGGGCCGGAGCGCGCGCGAGCGCGGGCTGCGGCTGCGGCGCAGGCTGCCGTGTGTCACCGCTCGACGAGCCAACCGTGCTCACATTGGATGCGGCATTACTATTCTCAAAATGAAGCAAAGTGTGGTGTCTCGCTTGACATTTGCGACAACTATTTCTACTATTACATAAAACAACGCGGTGTTTAGTACCGAGACAATTAAAACAAAAATTATTAGCGCGAACAAATTTATAACGATCACTAGGCGACAATTTTAGAAAACCAGGACACCTGTACAGTTGCGAATGATGAGTACTACACAAAGAGCAAACAGGTGATTGTACATGTGCTGGTGCGGTACTAACATAAGTATGAGTTGACCTCAGCGACTTCGATGACGCATCTACTTTGCGTGCAGAATCAACAACTATCTTCGCGCCTTCATGTTTCGATGAAGAGCGTTGCAATACCTTTATATGCTCGCGAACAAAACTTTCTAAGTCTTCGAACTTAGGAATTTTATTGCCGCGATGATCCGACTCAAACAAACGAATGGTTTCGGAATCTAATTTCCTTAAACCCATATACAAAAATACGAAGTCGCAGAGGTCATCGATCTTTAGGTTCTTTACGGCGCGAACAGCTGACGCGAAAGTATCTAGAAATTTCTCTAAGTTTTGATCGTTACATGCCGTAATAGATTTCAAATCAAACATCTGATCTAAATAGGCGTTAGCTACCGATCTTTTATCCTCATACCTAGCTTTCAAAGTACTTAAAATTAAATTATAATTCTCGGCACTAAACGTAATTCCAGCGCAAACGGTTATAGCTTTACCAGTCAATTTTTCAACGAGATAATGCAATTTTTCGTGATCTGTCAACGAATCGTTCTTATCTATTGTATTCTCAAAACTATCTATAAATAGACACCAATTGCGAATGTTACCATCAAATTCGGGTATTTGAATTGGTGGCAACTTAGGTCGGTCGCGAGTGGGGTTGGGTAGGTCAGCCGGTTTCTCCAAACTCCTAGCGACGCGTTTGATACGACAATACAAATCGTCAAACGACGACAAGGCTTGATAACTCACTGAGTAATCGGGATTCAAATTCAACTCTAAAACGTTGATGTCATGTACTAAGGTTTCGAAATCCGCGCGTAGACTATCTAAGTTTTCTATAGAACACAAGAACGAATCTCTGATGACCAAATCAGAGGTTTTAAGTGCATTATCATAAATCGATTGTACGCGAGAGTAAATCATTTCTTTTTTAGCGTATAAAAGTTTCAATTGAACCTTACCGGTCTTATCAACCTTTGGGGACATGTTTACAATTAAATCTCAAACTAAAGTGCGGTAAACAACAAATATGAAATGACTTAATCTTAGCGGTACAGAGCAGCGAGGCGGCGCGAGCGATACTCGGCAGGTAGGTATTTACAACTGTGAATGCACGCTTGAACAAAACGCTCCCGGCAACAGCCAGATCGTACTTACGCAAGCCAGACCGCTGTCTAGGTTCAACTATTATTTCAGAGATTAAGTATTGCGTAATATCTATTCAAATTAAAATACTTTCGTATGAATTGGAATGAGGTACAACCACGTGTTTACCCACGCAGGTACCAGGCAAATACGACGCGAGCCAGCGGCGAGCGAGCAACGTAATTGAAAAAATAAAACAAAGCCAAATGCGTTAGGTATTACACTGTGCCTATGCACTAGGGTGTCTAGTATACCTAAGATCTAAGCCTAAATGCCTAGATGCGGGGTTTTCTTGCGAAAATTGCGAAATACGACTAAGTGTTGATACGCTACCTAACCTATTTATGTATTAGGTAGGTACAATGCGAGCCAGCGGCGAACGGACAACAAATTCTAAGCCTAAATGTCTGGATGCGGGGTTTTCTACTAAAATAACCAGGCACTTAGGTGCGGTGCGCTTATTCCCATTAGAATAATAACAAAATACGAACTACGGCTAAGAATCCGGTTCGATCCGGACCAAAAATGGTGGCGCGTGGCCACGTGCGGTAGTGGACTGTATTACGGGGATGTAGCTAACTGTTCCATTGACGCTTTACACACAAAAGACAGGTGATCGGGTTGCCGCGGGCGTGTTCCAAGCAATGAATGCAACCCGAGAAATTAGGAGAGGATGCACTAACCTTCACGACACACGTGTTTCATCGCAGCCGGTACACGGATCTTCTCTTCCTTGCTCAGGAGCTGCCGTCAGCATCACTAGATCACTTGAGGAACACACGAGAGGCACAATCCGATCGGTATAAGTCTATGAAGCGGTAAAAATGTAACAAATATTAATCATTTTTGAGAGACGCGAGCGCGGTCCGTCCTTACGCTGGCTAGTTCAAAGCGAGACTGAGTCTATATCACAAATGGCGGACGGAAGCTATATCTAGTACTATTCTATGGTTAGTGCGGGAGGGGAGACGGGTATAGAAAGAGTGTGTTTCCGCGTCAAGAAATACAGCTTCTACATCGGCGCAACCACACACTTTGTAAAATTAATAAACTCGACAAAGTCACCACAACTTAGTCGAGTTTATTAATTTTACAAAGTGTGTGCTAATTTGTATTTATGGCTATATTAGTAATTTACGTGTCTGTTTGGTATAATTGCGTAGGTTTACAACAAGCATTTACTTAAATTATTAAAATAATAAAATAACAAACCTGTTTCTTCCAAATTTTCATCATTAGAGCTATTAGTGATAATGTTTTGTCGGCTTTCAGCCTGTGACTCTTCTGAGGCTGCAATGACTGCCTTGTCGGTCACATCTAAAATGATAAGTTAATACCTGTTCAGTACACAATACTACGAGTATAAACCTTGTGCAAAAATGAAAAAACTTAATTGTAAATAATGAATACATACCTGAGTTCGCCATCGGCAGATTATTATTAAGAAATATTTCTGGAGAAAGAGCACCTTCGCTGCTTACTAAAGGTTGATTTGTTGATGTGTTCGCGTCTGTCAATAATTTTAATTCCAAACATTGCTTTTTCGGCTCCTGGGATATGTCAGACATTTCATCTTCGAATGTTATTTTACGTCGGCAGGATTTTTTGATAACTGACTGTGAATCAGTCATTTCGAATATTTTTCATTTAAAGTAAGTTTTACGATCCATTTTAAAACTGTAACATACAATATAAACAAAATGAATAAGCATCAAATTTATTATTAGCTACACAGTTATCATACTCGTATTAATCATACTAATTAATTACCCAGTTACCCAATAATTTAAAACTAAATTAAACAAAATAATAAGAAAATATCTTACGCTTGGTCTATTCATGAACGCGCGTGTCGCGACACGTACGCACCCTGCGACTGCCGATCAATAAATGAAGCGCCATTTGATCGTCTCTTCTATTTATACATTCGTCACTTGTACGAAATGTTTCAAAAAAACGTTACTTTAACTGACATTACGTAAAAATAAGGATTAAAATTTTTAAATCAAGCGATATTTTATTTGAAAAAAAGTACTGTCAGTTAATTTTAAAATATTCGTGTTTTTTTTAACATAGTTAAATTAAGCGACACTTGTGTATTATTAGATGACTGCCAAAACCAATTAACAACCATGACAATTGTATCTAGATATTAGCAAAACACATTATATCCATACTGTGAATATAATGTTTAACGGCAAAACAATTTATACAACAAATCGACAGATTAGGCAACCATAGAATAACGCATTAAGTGGTCATGTAGGGGCATTATAGGGTACGCAAAAACAAATTAAGTACCTACTTCTTAAAAGTTGAACTAAGAAAACGTAAACAACATAAATGCCAAAAATACATTGTGTATATTAAGTCAAGGAAAAAAACAACAAAATAGATAAAATTTTGAGTCGGTTCAATCATAGCAAAAAAAAAATGCCCTACCAAATTGCAATACATTAAGCGACATCAAAGTGTTCAGATCGTTATGAAACTAAGACCAATCGACGCAGAATTTAATGTGGATTCCAGTTATGTATTTAACTCATTTTCGTCCAAAGTGTCGCTTGAAGTGTTCTGCCTTTCCACCGTCGATATATCAAAGGTACGTAATATACATTTTCGTCTTCGTTAGACAAGTTAACATGTAGCGTAAATAGCTGATAGAACGTTTTAGGACAATTTTAAAAGTACCATTGTACTTTCGCAACTTCTTCAAATATTGTTTCGCCAACGCAATACAAAAAAATTTTTTTTTTTGCTAGATACTCCATCATCATCCAAAAAATGGTTTTTACTAAGCCGTCGAGTAATCTTAAACTTTTAATGCAATTATGTATGTCGTTCCATTCACATTCAGCTATTTTTCCTTATATTATATAACGATTTCGTTTCGAATTGAATGCTGGTTGGTATAACTTCCGCGTTCAAACTACATGTATTAAAATAACCTAGTCCTAACCACCAATTTCAACTGCCGAACGTCTGGCATCCAGTGGTCCGTCTTTGCAAAAACAACTGAGAACAAGCCAAAACAAAATTGCGAGTGGATCGCTATAATATATATAAATATATATAAAGAACAGATTTTACAAGGGGAGCAGAAGTTTGGTTTGTTCGCCTTTTGCAAATTTTACCAAAGAAGGACGCAGTAAGTATACATCTTCTAAGTACGAGCCACAAAGAGCTATTAGCCAGTTATTTTTTTACGTGCGCAAAATCCCCACGGATACCTCCCCACCGGAGCCGGTGGAGGAGGTTATGTCGGACTCGAACCGACTAAAACGCACGCCGCCTGTGGGTCGTTTTGGTTCCCGAAGGTGAGGTTAACAGGCATACCCCTCGCACCCCGGCCGACGTAGGGCCATCTCTCACGATCTGGCCCTCTCCTCGGGTGTGTGGGGACTACAGAGTCCCCAACTCGTCCCCGGAAAACGGGGAGGCGCGCCAGGCGCTCCGCCGTCGCGGCCTGCTTCTGCCAGGGTGACAGGCGGCTCGACCAGTCACCCCCAGGTCTGCGCTCATGGGGGGCGGAGGTCGTTCATCGACCTCCAACACCCGAGTTGCCTTCGTACGCGGGCAGCTTTGCTTGCGATCCTTCGTCGCTCTCGCTGCCGCTCCTGCCCCGCCTCCTCCTTCACGAGCATTACTTGCTCGCAGAAGGAGGCACCGGCCGCCCACGCATCCGCGCAGCAGCCCTGCCATCTTAGCCACAATACTATTGAATTGTTCTGCACGATTATTGGTGTAGGCATATAAAAGGCTTCGGGAATTATAGGCGAATTGAGATACGTTTTTTTTCACCTTCAAAAACAACGTAGGTATTAGTGAGACTAAATTAGGCTCTTTTTTTCCTCTCATCTGTGCTACTGTTAAACTATCACAATTTGAATGGTCCCCAAAGATATGATGAGGGCTATTTAAAATGTCCTTTTGAGGGTTCTCAATGTTACAGGAACTTGAACTGTTGTCTTGTTGTATCTGTCTAATAGCAGCACGAACAGCAATACGTAGCCTTTTCAAACGGTCCATCAAAAGTTTATGCTCGTTCAGAGGCATAGTTGTATCTTTCTGAAGAAGCATATTATTTCCATTATAATTCCGCAACAAATGGTTTGTACATTACATTTTTTATATTGATCTCCGAATATGGTCGACTCTCCAATATACTTTTATAGGTACTAGAATCGCCATCCGCAATGTTATAAATTAAATTTATGTCTTAAATGGAATTTCTTTACATATTTTGAGATAGTTCAATTTGCAGCCGAATTTCTTGCTATGCTCGCTAATATTTGTTACGATAACGTTACGTTGCCGACTTTTTCTCTATTTCGGCAGACGTTTGGCAAAGTCAATGCCTCTATTTTTCATTCGACTATCCCTTTATCAAACGCCTCGGGTTCAGATGCTGTTTCTTGAGCAACAGTCTCAAAACATTTCTTCAAAGTAATATCGATTTCTTGTTGCGCATGATCTGCAGTACAAGATTGTATGTGTTGTTTTGTACGAGCTAACGAACGCTGATCCTAGGTAAACAAATACATAAAAACAGAAAAACGAGAAGAATGGTACTGTGCTGTATTGCCAGGCCCCTAAGCGTAAACGCATTAGCAGCACTGTTAGTCAAATAGATAATCTTATCTCTATATCTTACATCTAGATTATCTTAATAATAGATAGTCTTTAAGGTTTTTACATGAAGTTCTATCCAAATTCAAGAAAGTCTTTCTAGCTCTCTACAATGAGTATTTCTTTTTTCAAAGTTTTATAACTTTAAAACAATAAATTTTGAGATAAACATTTTGAACTTTAGAATAATATAAAATGAAATTTAAAGCTTATTCCTAGTAATTAGTCTAAGTTTCCTTTTCTTACGCTATTTAGAAAAATAATTTGATCTACCGTATTAGGCTCCAACCCGTTTCTCCTATCATTACAGACTAAACCTGCTTTTTAAAACAATCGCACAGACGTGACTAAGTTTGCGGGAATGCATAAATATTTGTGTGCTAGTTTATAGAGCTCAGGGAAAAGTCTTCCCACCACAATAATGGATCTTCTTGTCGTTTTAGATAAAGGAGATCTACGTATTGTTTGACAGTAGTAACAGCGGAGGTAAAGGGAGACTGCGTAGTAGCTGTTCCGGATATTTTGGAATCTAATACATTCCATATTTCATTTTCAACAGATGTATTGAATGTTGTTGCAGCTGGTTCTGGTTGGTTAAATCCTACCACAGAAATCTTTTCTTTTAATTCTTCAATAATCCATTTCTGCCTACCTAATGCCTTTTTCTTGAATTTTGAATCAAGAAAAGTTACCTTGGCCGCTGTCCGACTGTTTTCAACAACGTTGAGCCATCTGTTCACTACTGTAATAAGCGACTATTGAAGCTTTAATTCTGGCTGTGTTTCCATAGTTTTAAATGCTAATGCATGCTGCAACCCTCGTACTAAAGGTATAATACTCGACATTGTGGGATATAGCTCACCATCTGGTGACTATCTAGTTATGTTCTCAACAGGCGTAAGCATTTTGATGCAGTCATCCCGTAACGAATATTCATGAGGTCTTAATTTTTTAGAGATATGTCTAACAGTAGTAACGTTACTGATAAAGGTACCTTTTTTTTTGTAATCGTTCCATCATGTAATAAGATGAATTCCACCTTGCTGCCACATCTTTCTTAAGCTTTAAAATCTCCCGAATCAGAGAATTTTGCATATCTCTCCATTTATTGGCTGATTTAGTACTGTGTTTAACCCTAGCTCACTAACCTTATTTTCTAGTAACATTATCACTAACCTTTCGTCTCTCAGACTACAAAATAAAACACAGATATTTATTTTAATCAGCCTCTTTTAATATGTTATACTAACTTAATCAACATGTTTGAGTATTAGGTAATGAAATAATAATATTTGTTTACTAAAAAATTAATCAGTGCAATTATTACACATAGGAACAGTATGTTCGCCACAAATAGCCCTTTTGCAGCCCTTACAGAAGTATTTCGTCATACGACGCTTTTTAGCAGGACAAAAGCTGCAAATTTTTCGTGTTCTGGGTGCTTCATGACTGGTACCCACCTGAGAGTCTTCAATATGAAGTATTTCGGCAATAATCTGCTTTAAATTTCGCTGTAAAGTTACTGTTTCATAACGTTCTTTCAGCCAAGGTTTCATCAACTCGTCTGCAATTGCCAAAGCAAAGGGTCTTCTTTTCATAGGTTTGTTATTATTCCGAATTGCGTTGGATACGTATATGACATATGAGTTGACAATGGATAGGTTTAAAATGTTTGTTTTGCGATTGGTAGACATGATCGAACACATTAGATCTACTGTATCAACAGCACCTTTTGTTGTGTTATAAAATTCAATGATTTCGGGTTTGTTTGAATCATTATTGATGATAGGTTGGTCATGAGTCGTAGAAAGTAGGTATACGACCTTGTTAGACTTAGGTTTGTAAGATACCAATGTGAACTCTTTCTGAAAAGCAAACATTGAACTGCCTACTGGTCTATTTTTAGTGTCAGCCATTTTCTTGGGGATCTCTCTTTTATTACTGCGTACAGTTCCTACTACGGTTAAATTATAAGGTGGTTTTAATAGTTCTGTAGCCAATGGAATCGACGTAAACCAATTGTCCATTGTTACATTTCTCTTCGAGCCATGTATCGGTTCAGATATTTCTTTCACAAAATAGGTTGCCAATGGCTCATTACCTGTGTTTGTATTTTTTCCTAGGTATGGAATTGCATTACACATGTATTTTGTATTGGAGTCCGCCATCATAACCAACTTCAAGCCGTATTTATTGGGTTTATTTGGCATGTACATCCTAAACGGACAACGCCCTCTAAATCCGACCAGCTGCTCATCAATCGTAACATAAGAACTTGGTTGATACCATTTTTTACAATTATCTATAAATGTTGTCCACAAGTCTCTAATTGCTGCCAGTTTATCAGATTGTCTTCTCTCCAGTCTCGTATCCCTATCATCAAACCTCCTGCATCTAAGCAAAAAATCAAATCGTTCAGCACTCATGCAAGCTTTGTAGGTTTTTGCACATCTGTTAGTATCAAACAAAATCCTTGACGGTAAATTAGGCCAGTCATTAAAGCCTCAAACCTGGAGGAATTTACTAACTTTCTAAAATTTTGAGGGATTTTTAAGAAAGGTAAAATAACATACCGTGTGATTTCGCAGCGCTCTGGGGTGTACGGAAAGGGGTGAAAAGGGGTGAAAAGTGTTTTTTGTTAATAACAGTGTCAAAAAAATTACTAACACGCTGCAAATTTAGAATTAGGTTGTTCCTACCGTTTTGTAACGTGTATTGAATTTGCAGCGTTTTGCAATATACGAACATTGTTTATTATTAAAAAACATTAAAATTTGTTAATAACAAGGGTAAAAAAATTATTAACATGCTGCAAATTTGGAATTAGGTTGTTCTTACCAATTCGTGACGTCCATTAATGTTGCAGCGTTTTACAACATACGGAACATTGTTTATAACTAAAAAACAATGAAATTTGTTAATAACAAGGGTAGAAACAATTTGTAACTTGCTGTAAATTTGGAATTACCTTGTTTACAGCATTTTATAGTAACTATTAAATTTGCAGTGTTTTGCAACAAACGGAACATTGTTTAATACTACATAAACAAATATTTCATTTAGTAACAATGGTCAAGGAGTCAGTAAACAGTTAAAATGTGGAAAAATGTTGTGAACGGTATTCTGAAACATTTTTTAACTTTGCATAATGAATATTTTACATGAACAATAATATGGAACAATAAACAAAGTATGTTAAACATACTTTTTGTGAAGAAAATTGATGAGATCAATGGAATATTATTTTTATTGCTAAATGAAACTTTGTAATTTGAAATAATTATTTTGGTTATTGAAAATTGTTAATTTTCGATAATTTTGTTATTGAAAATCATTCTGAAAATGATTATTTTTAGAGACGTGTAACTTATATTTTCTTGAAGAAAATTTTCAATCAGAGTTTTCTTCTAAAGTTTTCACTTTCTCTACAAGATCACACCTGGACCGTTAGACATTCAGCGTCCCGCCCCCACTTTTAGCAGCTGCCGAAATTCCTAGACATGAATGAAAATCTAGCGGTCATGGTCAGTCAGTTGTAGGCAAAATGTCGGGCGAAGAAGTGTGTTTTGTTTGTGACAGATTGTTGTCCACCGACGCGTTTGACGTGGTGAAAGAAAAAGGAACTGAAAAACTACGAGAATGCAGTGTGCAGAGGAACGACGGCAAAGTGAATTTGTTAGAGGGTCTGACCAGCGTGAAAGTTCATTCGAAGTGCCGAAAAAAATATACAAATGCGAAGATGGTCGTTGTCGCAGCTAGAAACGGTCCACCACCACCGGCACAGCCTCGTAATGCAGATGAAATCCCGCAGGAGCGAACGAGTGATTTCAATTTTAAAAGTGCATGTTTTGTTTGTGGTGATAACATAACGGACGAATTTCTAGCCAACGAACAGAAAAAACCATGGGGAAAACGGGTTGTGGTATCGTCAATTGGCAGTGTCAACGCGGCAGAAAACATCTTGAAGGTTGCCAGGGAAAGTGATGACGAATGGAGCAGAAAGGTAAAATTTTTGGTCTGCACGTGTCAAGGGACAATACGTATTTTCCCAACTTTCACTTTGTCACGGTCAATTATCCCATTCAATAACGAGAAACATTGTTTAAAAATATTGTTTAAACAAATAGTTATGCTTTTCAATCGTTTTATCATCCTCTTGAACATATGGATTGATTTTTTGTTTGTAAAAATCGGACAACATTTGAGTAAATTATTTAAACTTTTTATGAATAAATTCAAAACTTTACCAATTTTTTACATTGAAATGTCAATTTATATGTTTTCAAATACGCCCAGGCGATTGACAGCATCGTATTTTGTGTATAATTGTTATTTAACAATGTTGAACTTTAACTTTAACAAACAGGTATAAAATTTTGCCTCTTTATGAGTGAAAGCGACCCTTTTTCACGGTCAATTATCCCAAAGGTCTACTTGTTTAATGTCAAATAACATTGTTAAAAATCATTGTTTAACCGGATAGTTATGCTTTTTAATCGTTTTATCAGCTTTTTAAACATATGGTTTGGTTTTTTGTTTGTCAAAATCGGACAATATTTAAATAGATTGTTTGTAGATTTCGCAAAATAGTTGTACTAAATCTGAATATTGTATAGAGTTAATCAACAGCATACATTTGTGATGAGCCGCAGCAATAAAGTAGCAACTTTTTTTAGGTTTTGGATCGAATACAGGGCATGGATTTAGTGGCATTGGGAGCCAAGTATCACCGGCCATGCTATCAAAAGTTCCTTCTTCCTTCGAGACAGTCCTCCGGTACGGTCGGTCGTCCTATTTCACACCATGTTTCTTCTTCAATGGATAAAATATTCGACTACATCGAGGAAAATAAAGATCAATGTCAATTCACTTTACGTGAGTTGTCAAACCTCATCGATGATCCACCGAGCCATCATACTATAAAGTCGAAATTGATTGAAAAGTATAAAGAGGATATCGTGATTCATTCTGAACCTGGCCGTGCAACAATTGTTTCGATCCGAGATCATTTAGACTTATTGGATTCATGGTATCATAATAAGCTTCCTGATAAACGAAAGGAACGTGCGCGAATCGTAAAAACTGCAGCAGCGATAATTTCAGAGGATATACAGACGATGGTATACGATACAGATTACTACCCAAGCCCTGACAAATTTTTGGATGCAGCAGAAGATGACGTTCCAGAGACACTGATGCTTTTTATGATGGAAATTATACTGAAAAACAAAAAGAAATCTCGTGACATTTATTTCAAACAGTGTATAGCATTTTCGCATTGTATCATATCTGCAACGAGACCCCGGACTTACATATCATCGTTGCTCATCGGCCTTTCAGCGTTTCTTCATTCTAAGTATGGATCAAAAAATCTCATCCAAGTGCTTTCATCATTAGGCTTCTGTGCTTCCTATACTGAAACGGAGACATTCCAACTGTCCTCGGTCTTACATCCTGAAGGAGACCCTGAAAAAGGATTCGTACAATTCGTTGCAGACAATGCAGATGTAAATGTTGCCACATTAGATGGTCATGGTACTTTCCACTCAATGGGGATGATTCAGAGCGTCACGCCAAAACCAACCACTTCCAATTCACAGAATATTTTCAGAGTTACTGGAGTCTACGGCAGAGGAGTAATTAAAAACATCAAACCAGTGGCAGTACAAACTTTTCATAAAGACCACAGGAGGCGAGGACTTCAAGCAATAACAGCAGAAGCGGTTGACATTGATGATTCTATCACTCCTACAATAGCTGACGTTGTTTGGATGTTTGGAAAAACTAAAGATATTCCTCGGATTTGTGGTTGGAACGGATTCATGGAAAAACTTACTTCCAAAAGAGATTATGTCACATCTGCAATCTCAGTTTTGCCTTTTATCAACGCTCCTCCGAGTGACTGGGATACCGTATACACAACTTTAATATCTGCTGCAGAAAGAACGAAAAAATCAGGTCAAACTTCCTGCCTGGTGACATTCGATCAACCTTTGTACAAAAAGGCCCGTGAAATACTTGAATTTACATCTGAACCACTGTTACAAAACGTTATCGTTCGGCTTGGAGGTTTCCATTTGCTTATGTCATTCCTCGGATGCATTGGGTACATCATGGCTGGCAGTGGACTGAAGGAAGTTCTCTCTCTCATCTATGCTCCAGTTTCAGTGGAAAAGATGTTATCAGGTCATGCTTACTCCAGAGCAATCCGAGGTCACTTACTGACTCAGTTGGCGTTAGGAAAAATAATTTTACAAAAAATTGATTTCTCCGATGATGAGCAATTCGAAATAGAGGATCTGTTAGAACAATTTGACACTGGGACCGTTGAACTTCGACTTGAGCAGCAGATGTTTCATGAAATTGTTGAACGAGTACAAAATAAGTTGCACACGTTGACAGAAAATGGACCGACAGCAGCTTTGTGGATCCAGTACTTCCGAATGGTGGTTTTAGTGAAGCAATTTATCGAAGCTGAACGGACTGGAAATTGGAAGTTACATTTATCAACGATTGCGAAAATGCTACCATTTTTCCATGCAGCTGGCCATTCCAATTATGCATTATGTGGGCATTTGTATCTGCTGGATATGAATCAGTTGGAAACAAAAATGGACTTCCGTGAATACCACAACTTTGTTTCTAACGGATACTTCACCATCAGACGGTCGGACAAATTTTGGTCTGGAATCTGGAGCGACATGACGATCGAGCAGACTCTCATGAGATCGATGAAATCTACAGGAGGCTTGACGCGAGGGAGAGGCTTGACAGACAGTGTACTCACCAAATGGATCTTAGGAATGCCTACAATGGAGAAAGTTTCAGAAGCCATCGAAAATTTTGTAGAAATCGAGTCAGCAACTACAGAGCAACACATAGATGCCAGGCCCACTCGTCAAACCAGAGACAACGCCGACGTTGAGAAACTTCAGCAATAATTCGAAAATCATGATCCTTTTCCAGTTCTGGATGACATTGTTTCCTTGAGCACAGGTGTTGTTGGTGGTCCGCAAATAAATTGCCATAAAGCGCAGTCAATTGGCCTGGAGAGCTTAAATGGAATTATCGGAAAGCAATTTTCGGAAATATCATTTCCACGTAAAAAACGTGTGCTTCCTCTATCGGCTGTCACATCATCTTTGAAACTCCATGATACTGTCGTCGCTGTTGATCCCATTGTCCTTTATCAGCGAATCTCTTTTACGAAGGAGTCTCAGGAGCAGCTCAAATCATTTTTCGCGTGGGAACTGTCACCGTACCCTTTATCTCTCTTTGATGAAGTCGGCATGCGTAAAAGCAAGAAGTCTGCATTATTCCAGTTGTTTTCTCCAACTAAAGACAATGTAACTGAGGGAGACGTGCTATATGTCATTGACGGTGGTCATCTGCTGCATAAAGTTGTCTGGCGAAAGGGAGATACGTATCAAGACATTTGCAAAAAGTACATCGACTACATCAGGAAAAATTACGGTGATTCTGTGGCTGTTGTTTTCGATGGCTATCCTGAAGCTGCTGCGGATAGGAGCACAAAAACGTCAGAACGGCTACGACGAATAAAACCAGCTTCTGTGGATGTTATAGTTGAGGAATCAATGCCATCAACGACCACTCAAGAAAAGTTTCTATGTAATGGCAAAAACAAGGCTCAATTAATAAATTTATTAAAGTCAAAGCTGCTCAATGTTGGATACCAAGTCAAGCAGCATATGGAAGATGCGGATACGTTAATTGTGTACACTGCTCTGGAGGAATTTGCAAATTATGAGACGGTGATCATCGTGGGAGAAGATGTCGATTTGCTCGTCATTTTAACTGGCGTGGCACAGGAAAGACACAAAAATGTGTATTTTATGAAGCCTGGAAAAGGAAAATCTGCAACATCCACTTTTTCCTCAAACAGCTTAAAAAAAGAACAATTGAATGCACATATTCTGACCTGTCACGCGTTCTCCGGATGTGACACAACTTCTGCTCTTTTCAACCAAGGCAAAACAAAATTAACCACGCTTGTCCTCAAAGATTCGCAAATTCAGGAAGCCCTTGAATGTTTCAAAGTACCGAACGCGCAGCCAGACGACCTTGATGATGCAGGAGAAAAAATCTTAGTGAAGATGTACGGAGGAAAGTTGCCGAAATCTTTGAATGACTTGCGCTACGAAGGATTTGCTCGGTCTATAACCAAGAGCAAGTACAACCTCTGCAGTTTACCACCAACGAAAGCTGCAGCACGCCAACATTCTCTTCGGGTGTATCATCAAGTTCAGCAATGGCTAGGTGAGTTGAAAAATCTTCTGATACAGAACGTTAATTTGATTAACATTTATCGTTAAATTTTTAGAAATTTCTAAAATATTTTCTTTCGATTTTTATCTCTTATAGGTAACGATTTACCTGCAACATCATGGGGTTGGATGAGAGGATCGCACGGTTTGACTCCAACTTTGACGACCCTTGAAGCAGCACCACCAGAAGTCCTGAAACTTGTCTCCTGTAGATGTGAGAAAGGTTGTTCAACCGCAGCATGCAGCTGCAGAAAAAGTGGCCTCAAATGCACACTACTTTGCTTCTCTTGTCATGGTGAAACTTGCTCTAACGTCAGGGAAATTGAAATTGATGGCATGGACGATGAAGAAACAGACGCAGTTAAGAACAGTCTGTTGAATGCCGAAAATGATAACTTCGGAGAGCCGCAAGATGTATTTCTTAATGACAATTCCGATGAAGTAGTAGTTCAGCTTGAGACACCCGAAATAAACTCACCGGAGGAAAATGTAGGCGAGTTCGATTTGTCTACAAACGACAGCCCGTCTGGACCAACGATTAGGAAAAGAATGAGACTATTAGAGAATGAATAATTTGCGTGAGGTTAATATTCTTAAAATCATCCTATTGAAATTGTATCTTATCAAACTGTTGCTAAAATTGTTATATATTATTTTCTTTACTTGCAGTTGTTCCTGGTGGACCTGACCACAAAGAGAAGCGAAACACCAAAAAAATTATTCTTAATTTCTAACTAAATTTATTTTGTATTATTTAAATTACAAATTTTTGATGCCTCTGTTGTAAATAATTAAAAAATAATAGATATGATTGAAATGTTAGGTTAAATTTCATATAAAATTTGTTATGTACAGTTAAAAATGTTACTATAATGTACTACCTCTTTCATCACTGTTTGTATAGAAAAATTGACGTTTCTTTTCTTACTTAACTAATCATAAAAAATCTTACTTTGTTAATAATTAACAATATTCTTTACCTTGAAAAACACTGCAGAGTTTATTAACCTTTTGTCCATATTGTCCAGGTTGCAATTCTCTAGTAACTTTTTTTTTTTAGTGTCACTAACTAAAATATTTGTTTATATTATATTGAACAATCTTCCATTTGTTGCCAAACGCTGCAAATTTGATAGAAGTATTAAAACTGTAAAAACAACGTAATTCAAAATTTGCAGCGTGTTAATAATATTTTTCACCCTTGTTAATAGAAAATTTCATTGATTTTCAATAATAAACAATGTTAAATTTGTTGCACAACCCTGAAAATTAAATGTACGGTATAAAACGGTAAGAACAACTTAAATATAAATTTGCAGCGTGTTAATACTTTTTTTACCTATGTTATTAACAAATTCCATTGTTGTTTAGTTATAAACAATGTTCCGTATGTTGCAAAACGCTGCAAAATTAATGGACGTTACAAATTGGTAAGAACAACATAATTCTAAATTTGCAGCGTGTTAATAATTTTGTTACCCTTGTTATTAACAAATTTTAATGTTTTTTAATAATAAACAATGTTCCGTACATTGCAAATCGCTGCAAATTTAATACACGTTACAAAACGGTAGGAACAACCTTATTCTAAATTTGCAGCGTGTTAGTAGTTTTTTTGACACTGTTATTAACAAAAAACACTTTTCACCCCTTTTCAACCCTTTCCGTACACCCCAGAGCGCTGCGAAATCACTCGGTAAGTTATTTCATATTTATTGAAAACCCCTCAAAATTTCACTGTGTTACTAATTTCTTCCGGGTTTGAGGCTTTAATGACTGGCCTAAATGGTTATTTTTTAAAGCTGCACATTGGATTAGTAGCCCCAGCAAAGCCTTAATTTCATTTGCAGATGTTTGTGATGTAGTAAACTTAGAAAGTTTGTCCTTGCTGTTTTTGATGCATATCTCTACGTTAGTGAACTTCACAATACTGTCCACCATTTCCTCCTCAACAAACAGATGGAATAAATCTTTAGGCTCCGTTAGTAATCTGGCTGTATCTGTAGGACCAGGAACAATATGTAGTACATTACGAGCAGATGTACGGATATGTGGATTACGAGGTATCGTGGACCACCTATACTGATTCTTGCCATAAATGCTCCTCTGTCTCGGTACAATAATAGATGAATGAGACTGCTGCTGTGGTGCATAGTCATGCTCAGATTCTGCCTGATTAGTATAGGATGTCCCTGGCATATCATCATCGGAATCTATAATAAATCTTCGGTTATTAGCACGACGCGAGATGAATAATTCATCGTCTGAAGAAATTACCTCTTCCTCACTTTCATCAGTGTCGAAGTGAACCTCAGTTTCCAAGTTATTTTCCTCTTCAGAGTCTGATGACTGAACTTGATCGTTCGGTATTGATTCCGTGTCCGACTCGGCTAACCATTGTGCAATTTTTTCGGTATGTTTCCGCAAATCCATCTAAAAATAAAAATAAAAACGAAATGTATTGCAACAAAAATATAGAAAAAGTATCAAAATACTACTCTTGTATTAAAATATTTTATGTAAAAGTACAAACAACTTTTATTTATTATAACTACAATCATTAAAATGCATTATTATAGTAAATACTATCAAAAAAAGCAAAATAACTAATTAATACACTTTGTAAAAAAAGTTACGTAATTACTAACCTTTCGTTCGTCAGACGACGATATCGCGATATACACCAATCTACTAAACGTCTTCCTGCGACGAGTGCACAGGAGTCATTAATAACGCCAAATATGCAGCTATTGAAAGCGGGCGGGTTGGCGGGGGACGGGAACTTGCCGATACATCAAATGCGCGGACTACTGGTAACCTATTAGACGAATGGTTAGTGATCTAGGGTTAAAGTAATTAACAATATATAAATATTTGCTTATTTAATCTAACAACTCGCTGTTTATTCTGCAGTACTGTTTTTATTTTGGTTTTCTTGGCAGTATTTGACTGCTAGCTTCAATGTATGTGCACAACACACAAATGGTAACGTTTTATTAGATGGTCTTTCACAGCCGTTTTCATTGTTGATGCGTTGTCAGTTACGATTGATACAACTTTATCGAAAATACCCCATTCGTCAAGAATGTTTCTAATTGCTTGGGAGAAATTCGCAGCAGTATGTGGTGTCACCAATTCGCTTATAGCAATGACACGTGCCTGTAACTTAGCATCCATTATGTAATGAGCTGTAATATTAAAAAAATATTGGTTGCTATCGGACGTCCAACTATCTGTTATAATTGCGAGGTTATCAACGTCGCGTAGTTCTTTTTTTAGAGATGCAGAGTGAATACTATATTTTGTTTTGTTGTAATAAACATGTATATAACACAGCGCTAATTAGAGGATCCACTTTTATTTCTCCTGTTTATTTTAAATTGAGAACCGCAGTGTAATAGAATATCACTATCTCGTTTACTGCTTATAAACTGAAAGTCTTCGATATTAATTGTTTTATATAATATACACAAGAAAAGAAAACGCATGTTGTTGTGGACTGTATACTTTTATCTGTTATCAGGTGAATAAAACAGCAATTTCTTCTTCCTGTTGTTTATTGTTTCGTATCACAACCATACTGTTTTTAAACCACACCATTAATGCCAAAATGCACGTGTATTTATTCAACACTTTAGCCGTAGGCCGCACTGCGGCAGAAGGAGCAACTATTTACAATTAATTAATTAACTAAGTTCCTTTAAGCCCGCGGTGCGGCGTAAGGAGCAATCATTTGTATACCTTATTAACTAGTTATTTAACACTAAGACGTTTTCAATTAGCTAGCGGCGTGGCTCGGAGTACTGGACAGTTCTCCCCCCAGTGCAGCAGTCTGCGGAACGGTTGTTTCCAGCACGACGAGCTTGCTTACAGGCCGCTTGAATACTCCGGATCTTGTCCTGACGTCTGCCATCCGGATTCCGCCGTCGGGTCCAGTGTAAGTGCCGGTGACCTCTCCCATGGGCCACACGTTGCGAGGTAGACAATGATCTGCTATCATCACGATGTCTCCAGGTCGTAGGGGTCGTCTCTGACTGCTCGGCTCGCCGCGCGGTACTAGGGTCGGTAGGTACTCGCGCACCCATCTACTCCAAAAATGGTCGGCGAGGGCTTGACAACTCCTCCATGTTCGTTGATCGGTTGCGGCTTGACTCTTCTTTTTCTACACAGGCCGCAGTCTCGTTCTGTAGTTCGTACGGTGGGTCGCAGATGGATGATCCAGTACCGCTGCCGCAGGTCGTTCGTGACCCGCTCACGTCCGGCATGCCCGGCGGCCCTGTGTTCGCGCATCACTATCAGTTTAGTGACGCGATGTCGGCCGTCGAGTATGAGCGGTTTCTTCGTGTCGTCTGGCGCGGCGGCTGCTCCGATGCGTCCCTTGACCCGCAGTAATCCGTCTTCTAAGACCGGGTCCAATTTGTACAGACGACTCGCTTTGGTTATAGGGCGAGCGGTCCGTAGTCGCACGATGTCTTCCTCGAAGCTCTCGTGTTGTGCGCGGCTGATAATTGCATTCTCAGCCCTCTCGATGTGTGTAGTTCCCAGATGCGACGTTTGGCGGCGACACTTGTCCACGAAGGCTAACACGTAGGCGGCGGCTCTCACATATCGGTCGTAGTTAGAGAACCGCTCGGGGTCGGGTAACCATGCGTGGGGAACCTCGTTACTCTCGCTGACGTGTAGTACCTCGCAGTCTTCTACTGGTTGTGTCTTGTCTGCCGGCCATCGATCTTCTGGTAGCAGCAGGAACTCTGGACCTCGGAACCATCTGTCGTTCGCGGTGATTGGTGAGCCATTGATGCGTGTCGCGTCGTCCGCTACGTTCTGCTCAGTCGGCACCCACCGCCACTCCTCGCTGTTAGTGAGCTCGGAGATCTCGCCCAGGCGGTGAGCTACAAACGGTGTGTAGCGTCGGCCGTCGTTTCGTACCCAATGCACCACTGTGGTTGAGTCGGTCCAGTATATTGTCTTGCTTATCTTGACCCGATGCTCTCGCTTGATCGTTGCCGCTAGTCTTGACCCGATGACCGCTGCTTGTAGCTCTAGACGTGGTATTGTCTGCGTGCGTCGCGGTGCCACCTTTGACTTGGCGGCGACAAGACACAGGCTGACGCTTCCGTCTCGCTGAGTGGTGCGCCAGTACGCCACTGCCGCGTACGCTTGTTCGCTCGCATCACACAGCACATGCAGTTGTAGGTCTTGAGCTCCGTTCAGCATATAGCAGCGCTCGAGTCGTAGGCAGGCTAGGTCGGTGAGTCGTTCTAGCCAGGCTGCGAAGAGCTCGTTTTCTTCTTCGGGTATAGGTTCGTCCCACGCTATCTGAAGTCGCCACAGACCCTGTAGCACGATCTTGGCGCGTATCGTGAAGTGGCTCAGCAGTCCGAGGGGGTCATAGATTGACATGACCGCGCTGAAGGCTTCTCTCTTCGTCGGCGCACGTGTTCGGTTGATCACTTCCGTGGGAACTCGGTTCATAGAGGTGTTGAATCCAAGCTCGTCCTGTTCTGCACTCCAGATGAGGCCGAGTATCTTGTTCTCGGGCCCATCTCCCCCCAGTGGGGTCGGCGACGTCGCCCTTAGCTCAGCTGGGACGTCGCGGAGTGCGGTGGCTTGGTTCGTGTTCCACCCTCGTAGTTTGAAGCCGGCGGCTGCGTGGACCGTCATTAACTCGGCGACGGCTCGCTGGGCTTCCTCTTCGCTCTCATAACTAGCTGCCAGGTCATCCATGTAGTGGCTTCGAGTGATTGCTTCGAAGGCCGCCGCGTGAGTGTCTGCGTGGGCCCTCGCGTTCGCGTCTCTTACGTAGCGTGCCATGAATGGTGAGCTGGCGGCACCGAAGATCATGCTCGTCATCTTGTAATGGCGGGGCGGTACGTCTCGATCGCTTCCCCTCCACAGGAACTGTTGAGCTGGTTGATCCTCGCGTCGTATTTTCACCTGCAGGAACATTTCTTGAATGTCCGCTGTGACGGCGGTCGGTTTCTCTCGGAACCGGAACATAATCCCCTGTAGTGACATCAACAGGTCCGGTCCCTCAAGCAGGTGATCATTGAGACTGACACCCCGGCTCTTTGCTGCTGCATCGAATACGAGTCGCTGTTTACCAGGCTTGTTCGGGTTCTGCACGGCGAAGTGAGGCAGGTACCAGCAGACGGGACTCGTAGCCTCGGTGCCGTCGCACAGCGTCGCGTACCCCTTTTCTAACAAGTTGTTGATTTGCTTGGTGTAGGCTTCAGCGAAGTCTTGATCTTCATCCATTTTTGACTCAATCTTCTTTAACCGGCGCAGCGCAGAGTTGTAACTCGGCGGGAGTGTGATGTCGTCTTCTTTCCACGGTAGCCCCACTTCGTAGCCTTCATCCGTTCGCTTCAAGGTAGTCTCGACGATTCGCACTGCTCGAAGTTCTGCGTCGCTCACCGTCGGCTTGTGAGAGACACCGAGCGACTGCTGAATCCGCTGCTGAAGTTGACTCTTGCATTGAATTATGTTGGTTCTCACTTGTTTCTGGAAATGATGGCTCAAGAGTAGTATTATCTTTGTCGTCAGGATTATGATCTGCCACAGGCTCATCACTAGACCTATCAGATGAACTTGAGCTTGATATTGAAGAAAAATTACTACTAGAACTAGAACGATTAATAGGTAAAATAAGTAATTTACCCCTTTTTCTTTTGAGTTTGAAAAGAAGGATCACCATCGGATCCTTCTTTTCAAACCCAAAACGAAAAAGGGAAAATTCCTGAAGAAAGCGACGCAGATTTAAGCGATCTTAAATCTGCGTCGCTTTCTTCAGGATTAATAGGTGAAACGCGATAATCTATAGAAGACCTTTTACGGCTGCCACTAGCTTCAAAATACGCTGCTGCATTTAAATATTGTTGATTTTCAGGTTTATTTTTAACATTACATAGCATCTGAAAGTAAATTAGATATGTAAATAAAATATAAATACACATAAACATTAAGATAAGGTAGTTAAAAAGATTGAATTAGATTCACTAAAAAATATTACGTTAAAAATACTATAAAATATAAAGAAAGTACTTACCTGGACATCAATACTTGTTTGAAAATTTTTGGGTTTTTCCATCTCATTAGATGCAGTGCCTGCCTGCAAGCAATAATTATTATATATAAAGGAAATTCATAAATTTCTTGTAACCATAGATGAAGAACCTTCAATTTAATGATTACTATCCTGGTCTACTGGATTTTGAGGAGGACTATAATTATTTTCAGTCTGAATGAAAACAAGAATTTTTCGTGACCTCGAAGACATTCTACAAAAGAAAACGTAAATAAGTCCAAAACCAAAATAAACTGTTAACTATTTAGTTTTAATATGACCCAACTTTGAACACAACAATATTATCATAAATTAAGTTAGCAAAATATGCATTAATATTAACAAAGTACAGACTCTTTACTAAGTAGGACTCTAAAAATATTATCGATTTTTATAATAAATAGACTTGACACTAAGTTGTACGCGAATACAAATAATCTTGACTTCATTTTTACTAACAAATAGACTGAATTACTACTATGGTTACCAAACATTATTGTTATTTAGTTTTGAATAGGCTTAAAACTGAAAACGTTTTATAATTATAAAAGAAGTTTAATATTAAAAAGTTTCATTGCATAAAGGGTCAAGATATTACAATAAATGTGCACAAAACTTACCTTGCATATCACTCTTAAACTAACATTAAAACTAATAAGTCACTTTTAAAATAAACGAGATAGTGTTTAGTTTGTAACGGTTGAACGAACACTGAATGTGTCAGTGTTATGTCAAATGAGGTGATCAAGGTCACGAGTGTGAAAGAGACCGAAATTTTATAAAACCGAGATAACACTACATTTGGTTTAGTTTCTTGACGTCATGTCATAGATGGCGTCGTTATAATCCTGCAAGTGTATGTAACTCATTTTAGACTCATTTTGAATTAGACCACTTTAATACTAAGCGTGATTGTGACGCCTTGCTACGGAGAAATAACTCTCAAGTAACAACGGAAACTTCACCGCCATCCTTGTAATTTGTCCGTTGGGTAGTGGGTGTTACTACTATTTTATTATCATTTTAATATGATTCTCTATATTATGAGAGAACATAGCATAGCATCGCAGACACTATGGCACTACTGAAGTTATAAGCTAAGGAAGTTAGGGTATCAGCAATTCTGTAAATATAAAACCTTGTTGTTGTGTTAATTTTATTACATGCCAGAAAGTAGCTACGTATATGTGGCAACCAGTAGTTCGGTTTCGATCAATTATAAAGATGGGAAAAACGTATAGTAAAAACGAGGATGTTGTGATTGCTCAAAACAGGGCAAACAGCGCCAGCCACAGGGAATTCCAAAGTAAATTAGAAACCTATAGCTGGGTCATAAGACGTCTTAATAATCTCACTCTCGTTAAAGTAGGTAAAGCTCGATAGGTTGTATCTATTGTTTAAAAATTGTAAATATTTCGTTAAGAAGTGGACCAGGAAAGAGTTGGAGGCCTCCGTGTCAACCATACAAATTGATAAAATCGGAGTTTCCGCAAATCCTAGTGCGTTATAGTGTCGAGCCAAAATGCGTAGATATAAGTGTGATTTTGTGCCGACCTATGTATTCTGTATAGTATATAATATAAGTGCATGGAAAATGTAACTAGTATTGTCGTGACATTCATAATAAATGGACGCATCATAACACTTCTTTTATTCCACAATACTCGACACCAAATAAGGAACAGTGGTGACCCGACATTCGATCTGATACACGCGTACAAAGTGCAATATTTTATTTTCGTTTTCTAAATTTTCTGCGAAATAATACAAGATGCCAGATGAAGGAAGCCCAAAAGCCGCTAACGGAGCAGAAATTGCTGTAGTTTCAGTATCGTCGAGGATTCCGGAGTTTTGGCAGGATCAGCCAAGGCTCTGGTTCGTACAATGTGAAGCTGTCCTTGGCCCACAAAAACTCAGCGACGAGGCGAGGTACAACATGGTAATTACCAAATTAGGGAAAGATGTTGTTCAGCAAGTCAGCGAAGCCAGAAAATTTAACACATTAAAGGAGCGACTACTAAAAATTTACGAAGAGTCAGAAATGAGACAGTTTCAAAAACTACTAAGCGAGATGCAGTAAGGGGATCAAAAACCCTCCCAACTCCTACGAAGAATGCGAGATCTAGCACGTGACAAAATTCCGGATGAAACGCTTAAAATTATGTGGCAAGGCCATCTACCATCAGAAATACGAGGCGTCCTAGCGGTTACGGAGGTTAAGGATCTAGAAAATTTGGCCACTATCGCGGATAAGGTATTAGAAACAACAAGACCATTACAACTTTCGGAAGTACAAGCAGCAGAGGTGACGGCACCAAGGCAAAGGCACTGTACCCGAACTGTAGGACAGCCGGTACAGGCGCGTAAGCATTGGAGACAACTCCGCTGCACATTTTTGCAAAACTACCGCTGGAATACCATCCGGAGCCCAACCAGATCTCATGGTGGGCGTTAAAATCCCCCAAAAATACCATTTCGGCATTCGGAAATCGATCCTGCGCAGCATTATAAGAGGTAGGACACGGCGGTATTTCCGCCCGATTTAGCAGTCCGACTGGGGTAGTACTTCAGCCCTACAGAATACCGCGGCTATAATAACTTCGTGTTGTGTTCCCAGCGGTGAGTAGGGTAGCCAGAGCTCACTGGAGAATTTGTGCTGTCAGTGGGAAGACTAAAGGCTTGTCCTGCTTTGTCTTCTACTGACGGCACAGAAACTCTGTACTTACAGGGTTGGCA
Organism: Eilema griseolum; assembly: GCA_963662185.1. Taxonomy (NCBI): domain Eukaryota; kingdom Metazoa; phylum Arthropoda; class Insecta; order Lepidoptera; family Erebidae; genus Eilema; species Eilema griseolum. The sequence goes on along the minus strand of CAVLEM010000013.1, from coordinate 4,184 downwards.
GCGCGACTGTGACTCCTCTGGTGTTACAGACGTCCATAGGTCACGGTAACCACTTTCCATCAGGTGGGCCTTGTGCTTGTCTGCTAACTAAGTGGTATAAAAAAAAAACACATCTGCCGCCTGACTCAGATATTCAAAGAGTCGAGTTGTCTCAGCATCTCCTGTTTGGGAACGGTAGAGGCACACATAGATCTGACTCGTAGGGCCATGGTCTACGTATACCCAAGGGATAGAGAAGGATGGGTCCTCTAGGCAGCGCAAACGGTTCCTTTTTTGTTGATGTTTTGTAAGTGCCGATATAATGGTCTATACAGAATAAATGATTTTTGACTTTGATACAACGTTTTTAACCAACTTCGACCTTCTTCTGACGTAAATTCAATAAACTGTATTTCGTTACATGGTCAGCAAGAAATCTATGTACTTATTTTTTTAACATGGGCCAATCTATTCCTTTCTCGATAAATTTCTGTTTTTTTTTCATAAAATGTAGGTACCGGTTTATTTGTAGCTAAATGCCATCCGTTGCTCTCTATTACAGCAATTGCTTTCTGCTCATGCGAGGCGCTGGTTCAAGGCTGTACACGGTTGTAGTAGGCCACCTGATTCTAAAAAGCGTAATCTAATTGTATGTAGTGTTGGGTGATCGTTCAGTAAGCTTTAAGCATTAAAGTTAATTTTATGTTTCGGTTTTGTCCTCCACAAGAGTCACTCCAGTTTTTACGCCACTATCACTAAGTCTAGCCATTACATGTTTATACAGACAGAAGCCTAGTGTGCATATTTAGTGCCTACTACTACGGCTAGGGCTCATCTTCGTATAGCTTATAAAGTTTTAGGAAAAGACATATCAGATCTCATAAATTTTGCATCCATGCATCCACGTCCTTTTGTAATTTTTGTCGTTTATTTACGTTCTGTTCTTAGTTAAAATTAAACAAAGTTAGAAACGTACATAAACCAACAATACGTCGATAAAGTTTTGCTTTCAATTTAAGAGACTTTGCTTTCCGCCAAAACGAATTAGTAAAATGATAATAGCATCGCTTTATTATAAATTTGGGAAATATACCTTTCAATGCAATAGTAATTGTGAACTCAAAATCGCAATGAAACAGTTTTGGCTACCAGTTTGAACAATTTGTTTTTATTATTTCATACATGATGTAATGAGATTTCTCTGTTTTATCTATCATTAGGCTATAAAATATGGGAACTATGTTTGTCTTCCCTACGCTGCTTCCAAGAGCATGTACACAAGACAAAAAAGATAGCCTATCCATCTAATAAAATCTATTTATGATCTGGGTCAAGTGGAAGCACCCGTATGTTATACATATGTGTGTTCACACAACAATAACTCATTGCTTTGAAGTCACATGTGTGCGTCATCGTTAAAGGCGTATTAGTGTAATACGTTTATGTGTGCCAGTGTGCATGATCATGAATATTCGTGAATCGTGAACGTTTGAATATGTGTGAGTGATTTGCCTGCCATCGAATGAGAAAGTAAATTTCACCATTTTAGCACAGGCTCACGTAGTTGAGTGGTATTACAGGCGTAAAGACATTTCAAAGGTAGCGAGTTCGAACCGTTACTATATTGATGTAGTCGTTTATGATAATAAATAGTTTTGTTTTTGTTCTTTATTTTGTTTGTGATATTAAAGAACGTTTAAGTTGTTAATTAACCGTGTGGAAAGCACAATGCATCCAATTGTTGACAGTTAAAAATAAAATTATTATGTTATTTTAATCATGAGAATGAGGGTAGCATAAATTCCAATACGAGAAACATTAATGCAATGTGTGTGAACAATACTCGCTCAGTAATAATAAAAATACTACTGATTTAAGTTGCTATAAAAAAATAACTAAAATATCAAGATACTTTTGTGATGTTACCTCAACATTCCCTTAATAGGTAAGTAATTAACATGAAGATATACAAATATTTAAAAGTTCAAAAAGTAAAATTTGACTGGGATTCGAACTCAAAACTTTGCAGGATTTTAACACTTAAAAAGCGAATCTGTAAACCCTGAGGTCACGAGGACTTACAAGAATTTAACAAAAACTACGTTCATATACCAGAAGAATTTTATGAGTTATTGTTATTACTAAAGAAAGTGTAACTGATGATAAATAAATACGAATGGTTTTGAATCAATTGTAATTTGCAAGTGTATAAGTGTGTGTGAGTGAGGAAACGAGTTTTGTTACACACACATTTATGTAGAACATACTGGTGACTTTTTCTGCTTGCCAAAATCAATATAACGATTTGTATAATACTTATATCACTAGACAGGCTATCGTTTTTGTCTTGTGTACCATGTACCATACATGGTCAACAGCTGCAAAAATGGGGATGGAGTACTTTGAAAAGTTCCATCTCCGTAATACTCAAGTCAAGTCAAGTCAATATTTGACAATAATTTATTCGCGTTATTAGAGCAGAAAACAATCACTCTAGCTTCTGCGGTGGAGTAATCACCCAATATTAATGTTTGAAATTTAGCTGGAATTTCGAGTTCTTGCTTCTCCTTATAAACTTCTTTTTCTTACAAACATTATCTTTGATACTGGTATAAAAGCTGTGATGCATTGGAGGTATAAAATGCAAAAGATCTATTAAGTCCTTTTTTTCTCAGAACTGATGTGTTGTTCGTCAGGGTATAAAGGATCGAGCTTAATACCATTCAAATGTGTAGAGCCCCTTTTCTTATTTGTTCAGTGGCGTTCATTGAAAATACACCACCGATCGATGTAAACATCATTTTTTAATCACGTCCGTCTCATGTAACATTTAAAATTTTTCGTGTCTTGCATTTGTATGTATTTCCACCATTCGTCTATTAAATTTCGAGGCAAAATCGCTAAAGTGGTACACAATCCAACAACACGAGTGCAGCGTTTACTTTTGTTTAGATTTAACGATTTAGCTTTGCACCAAATAGAATTATTAAAGTAGATAGTAACACTTTTTAAAGTTATATCATGAAAATATTTTGTCAATCCGTTTCACGGCCCAAAATTGAAGTCGCTGTGGAATTTTGATGGATTCCAGTTCACCAAGTTGGTCCTGATTATGTCAAAGAGTACAAAGTAAGAACTTTCCTTTTTATCATTCATAAGAGCGTATACAAGGGGTATAACATTATTTTACCTATGTATGTTTTGTCCTAATTTTTACAAAACACAAGTATCCGAGTTCCATTTTCAATGAATTCTGCTAACAAGAAGTCATATTGAATTGGTATTTCAACTTCATTCAGATTACTATACATTAACTTGCGGATTTTTTTTCGGGCATTATATTAAGGCATGTTTGACATTCAAAAATGCAGGTATGAACGTGATAAAATCAAGTCCTGAATCGTGTAAGGTTTCAACCGTTATTGCGCGTCTAATGACTACTTTAGCGCGCAGGCGTGATGTCATTCGGCACCCGCCGGGTCAAGTTCATATAAATAAAAAAAATATGACTTTGTAATCGGTGTGAGACGCTGAAGTGTTATAAGTGTTTTTTGTAAAGGTTATGAGTCATTCTTTAAATTTTTATAAGAAACTTGCTTATACTTGTCGTTTGATTTATTATATGTGACTGTAAACATTGACGATAGTTGAAAATGTTACTGTGTCAACTTTAGGTGTGTTTATAACAAAAAGTAAATCAATTTAAAGCTACACTTAAATTACGGTAAAATTAGATATAACTGTTTTGATATGGGGAGAGAACCTTTAAATATGAATATTTAATTTTACCGTAATGTAAGTGTAGCCTTGAAAGTCGTGTTACTAAAATTATTTTCTTTTTTTTATATAGGTCACATTAATTTAACTTCACCTCGCCTCATGGTAAGCTGTAATCAGGACGTAAAGTATCAGGAAAGAGGGTCACCATTACATACATGTACCATGTATCATGTTGTGTTGACACGGGATTTGAACCCGTGATGCACTCTGACCACAGATTAATAAATAGTTACTACTACGTAACAGATACATCACTCCCATACAAAAGCGTAAATACCTACTACTACTAGCCTACAAAATTTTAATAATAATATCTGATTGATGCTCAGGACAAAAAGAATTGTACCTTAAACACGCGCTAAATAAGTTACCGACACTGAAGTTGTTTTAAAAAAATACTTTATTTTTAGTGACAAAGTAACAGC
>CAVLEM010000012.1:87152-108376 GCA_963662185.1 Eilema griseolum | reverse complement strand
TAACCTAACCTAACCTAACCTAACCTAACCTAACCTAACCTAACCTAACCTAACCTAACCTAACCTAACCTAACCTAACCTAACCTAACCTAACCTAACCTAACCTACCTAACCTAACCTAACCTAACCTAACCTAACCTAACCTAACCTAACCTAACCTAACCTAACCTAACCTAACCTAACCTAACCTAACCTAACCTAACCTAACCTAACCTAACCTAACCTAACCTAACCTAACCTAACCTAACCTAACCTAACCTAACCTAACCTAACCTAACCTAACCTAACCTAACCTAACCTAACCTAACCTAACCTAACCTAACCTAACCTAACCTAACCTAACCTAACCTAACCTAACCTAACCTAACCTAACCTAACCTAACCTAACCTAACCTAACCTAACCTAACCTAACCTAACCTAACCTAACCTAACCTAACCTAACCTAACCTAACCTAACCTAACCTAACCTAACCTAACCTAACCTAACCTAACCTAACCTAACCTAACCTAACCTAACCTAACCTAACCTAACCTAACCTAACCTAACCTAACCTAACCTAACCTAACCTAACCTAACCTAACCTAACCTAACCTAACCTAACCTAACCTAACCTAACCTAACCTAACCTAACCTAACCTAACCTAACCTAACCTAACCTAACCTAACCTAACCTAACCTAACCTAACCTAACCTAACCTAACCTAACCTAACCTAACCTAACCTAACCTAACCTAACCTAACCTAACCTAACCTAACCTAACCTAACCTAACCTAACCTAACCTAACCTAACCTAACCTAACCTAACCTAACCTAACCTAACCTAACCTAACCTAACCTAACCTAACCTAACCTAACCTAACCTAACCTAACCTAACCTAACCTAACCTAACCTAACCTAACCTAACCTAACCTAACCTAACCTAACCTAACCTAACCTAACCTAACCTAACCTAACCTAACCTAACCTAACCTAACCTAACCTAACCTAACCTAACCTAACCTAACCTAACCTAACCTAACCTAACCTAACCTAACCTAACCTAACCTAACCTAACCTAACCTAACCTAACCTAACCTAACCTAACCTAACCTAACCTAACCTAACCTAACCTAACCTAACCTAACCTAACCTAACCTAACCTAACCTAACCTAACCTAACCTAACCTAACCTAACCTAACCTAACCTAACCTAACCTAACCTAACCTAACCTAACCTAACCTAACCTAACCTAACCTAACCTAACCTAACCTAACCTAACCTAACCTAACCTAACCTAACCTAACCTAACCTAACCTAACCTAACCTAACCTAACCTAACCTAACCTAACCTAACCTAACCTAACCTAACCTAACCTAACCTAACCTAACCTAACCTAACCTAACCTAACCTAACCTAACCTAACCTAACCTAACCTAACCTAACCTAACCTAACCTAACCTAACCTAACCTAACCTAACCTAACCTAACCTAACCTAACCTAACCTAACCTAACCTAACCTAACCTAACCTAACCTAACCTAACCTAACCTAACCTAACCTAACCTAACCTAACCTAACCTAACCTAACCTAACCTAACCTAACCTAACCTAACCTAACCTAACCTAACCTAACCTAACCTAACCTAACCTAACCTAACCTAACCTAACCTAACCTAACCTAACCTAACCTAACCTAACCTAACCTAACCTAACCTAACCTAACCTAACCTAACCTAACCTAACCTAACCTAACCTAACCTAACCTAACCTAACCTAACCTAACCTAACCTAACCTAACCTAACCTAACCTAACCTAACCTAACCTAACCTAACCTAACCTAACCTAACCTAACCTAACCTAACCTAACCTAACCTAACCTAACCTAACCTAACCTAACCTAACCTAACCTAACCTAACCTAACCTAACCTAACCTAACCTAACCTAACCTAACCTAACCTAACCTAACCTAACCTAACCTAACCTAACCTAACCTAACCTAACCTAACCTAACCTAACCTAACCTAACCTAACCTAACCTAACCTAACCTAACCTAACCTAACCTAACCTAACCTAACCTAACCTAACCTAACCTAACCTAACCTAACCTAACCTAACCTAACCTAACCTAACCTAACCTAACCTAACCTAACCTAACCTAACCTAACCTAACCTAACCTAACCTAACCTAACCTAACCTAACCTAACCTAACCTAACCTAACCTAACCTAACCTAACCTAACCTAACCTAACCTAACCTAACCTAACCTAACCTAACCTAACCTAACCTAACCTAACCTAACCTAACCTAACCTAACCTAACCTAACCTAACCTAACCTAACCTAACCTAACCTAACCTAACCTAACCTAACCTAACCTAACCTAACCTAACCTAACCTAACCTAACCTAACCTAACCTAACCTAACCTAACCTAACCTAACCTAACCTAACCTAACCTAACCTAACCTAACCTAACCTAACCTAACCTAACCTAACCTAACCTAACCTAACCTAACCTAACCTAACCTAACCTAACCTAACCTAACCTAACCTAACCTAACCTAACCTAACCTAACCTAACCTAACCTAACCTAACCTAACCTAACCTAACCTAACCTAACCTAACCTAACCTAACCTAACCTAACCTAACCTAACCTAACCTAACCTAACCTAACCTAACCTAACCTAACCTAACCTAACCTAACCTAACCTAACCTAACCTAACCTAACCTAACCTAACCTAACCTAACCTAACCTAACCTAACCTAACCTAACCTAACCTAACCTAACCTAACCTAACCTAACCTAACCTAACCTAACCTAACCTAACCTAACCTAACCTAACCTAACCTAACCTAACCTAACCTAACCTAACCTAACCTAACCTAACCTAACCTAACCTAACCTAACCTAACCTAACCTAACCTAACCTAACCTAACCTAACCTAACCTAACCTAACCTAACCTAACCTAACCTAACCTAACCTAACCTAACCTAACCTAACCTAACCTAACCTAACCTAACCTAACCTAACCTAACCTAACCTAACCTAACCTAACCTAACCTAACCTAACCTAACCTAACCTAACCTAACCTAACCTAACCTAACCTAACCTAACCTAACCTAACCTAACCTAACCTAACCTAACCTAACCTAACCTAACCTAACCTAACCTAACCTAACCTAACCTAACCTAACCTAACCTAACCTAACCTAACCTAACCTAACCTAACCTAACCTAACCTAACCTAACCTAACCTAACCTAACCTAACCTAACCTAACCTAACCTAACCTAACCTAACCTAACCTAACCTAACCTAACCTAACCTAACCTAACCTAACCTAACCTAACCTAACCTAACCTAACCTAACCTAACCTAACCTAACCTAACCTAACCTAACCTAACCTAACCTAACCTAACCTAACCTAACCTAACCTAACCTAACCTAACCTAACCTAACCTAACCTAACCTAACCTAACCTAACCTAACCTAACCTAACCTAACCTAACCTAACCTAACCTAACCTAACCTAACCTAACCTAACCTAACCTAACCTAACCTAACCTAACCTAACCTAACCTAACCTAACCTAACCTAACCTAACCTAACCTAACCTAACCTAACCTAACCTAACCTAACCTAACCTAACCTAACCTAACCTAACCTAACCTAACCTAACCTAACCTAACCTAACCTAACCTAACCTAACCTAACCTAACCTAACCTAACCTAACCTAACCTAACCTAACCTAACCTAACCTAACCTAACCTAACCTAACCTAACCTAACCTAACCTAACCTAACCTAACCTAACCTAACCTAACCTAACCTAACCTAACCTAACCTAACCTAACCTAACCTAACCTAACCTAACCTAACCTAACCTAACCTAACCTAACCTAACCTAACCTAACCTAACCTAACCTAACCTAACCTAACCTAACCTAACCTAACCTAACCTAACCTAACCTAACCTAACCTAACCTAACCTAACCTAACCTAACCTAACCTAACCTAACCTAACCTAACCTAACCTAACCTAACCTAACCTAACCTAACCTAACCTAACCTAACCTAACCTAACCTAACCTAACCTAACCTAACCTAACCTAACCTAACCTAACCTAACCTAACCTAACCTAACCTAACCTAACCTAACCTAACCTAACCTAACCTAACCTAACCTAACCTAACCTAACCTAACCTAACCTAACCTAACCTAACCTAACCTAACCTAACCTAACCTAACCTAACCTAACCTAACCTAACCTAACCTAACCTAACCTAACCCCCAGTCTTACGCCACCTCTCGTGACGATCAGATCATTTTCCGTGTTGCTCCGCGATTGAAAAATCTTTTTGGTGGGTTTTTCTTGACTTACAACAACGCGAGTTATACCAAAATCTGCGTCTCGGCGGCCCCTAACTGATGACATATCGCACGCTAAGGGGACGATAGTCCTTCAGCCGGAACATCAGTTTTCAGTGAAGTTTTGAGGTTGTGCGCCACGTGGTGTATCACTTTTATCGCTATAACTTTGTGAATTGCGAACGGATATACAGACAGCAAGTTTCCCCGACTGCGGGCAGTGGAGCCCCACCCCTTACGCTGGTCAGTTTTTCCCGGAAAGCGCTGGTTTCTCCGGGAAAACGAGAAAAACAAGAACCACGTGGGCACGTGGTACCAGATCCGGCAGCCGGAGAACGCTGATTTTTTGCTGAGAAGAGGACACTACCGCTAGGAACACTTTTTCGGTAACAGAAAAATTTTCACACCACCAGAAAATTATTTTTAGCTATTAGAAGTTGCCAACTTTATGCACCTATAGCGGTGAAACCGGAGCAGTTAGCGGAATTCTGCAACTGCTATAAGTTGCGCGCTCATTTGGACTACGTGGCTGCTGAATTTCAGAATTTTAGCGTGGGAGCTGTAGTAACCATAATTAGAATAGTGATTTTTCAGATTTTTTGTAAATTTTTCCACGTGTATTTAAATTTTTCCAAATTGATAATTGTTATATTGTGCGCCCTTGTTTTCTACAAATTTTCATATTTTTTATAGATTTTTAGCTTCAGTATATCCCGAGATATCGATTTTTTCGTGTTTTTCAGTAATAAATTGTAAAATAATAGTAAAATTAACTTTTTTGGCTTAGAATCGGTTTTTTCAGCATCTAACCTAGTTGTTTGAGCCCAAAGACCAGGCTTATATCTTAAAAAACGGGAAAATTAGAAAAATTAAGCTTTTTGGTTTTTCTGGTTTCAAAGTTTGAACTTCGATATTTCGGGAACTACGGCACCTACGAGACTCGGATTTTCGAGGCTACACGTGCGATACGGTTGTCTTTTTGGAGAATAACGTTTCAGGCGCTTTCAGGAACATTTTTTATTTTGACCTGAGTGCCCCCCTATCAGATAGAGGAAGTCACGCCGGGTCGAATATAGCGAACCCGAGTCTTCTCCGACCACTAGGGCCGGAGATATCAGGGTTTGAAGTTGTGGTTTGACAGCTCGGCGGCCATTTTGGAAAACTCTCGGGACCCATAAGTCTGGAACCGGTGGTCGTACGAAGTTGCGGTTTCTGAATTCGATATCTGGGTCTCGAGGACTCTCCTGCTCCTGAATTTCAGTCGGTTCTGGGGACAAAAAATCGGGTCTCCTGAAAGTGTGTGCGCGGGGCGGGGGACGTAAGGGCGAGTCGTGCGGTCCAAGTCCGAGCCTTCTACGACATCTGGAACGGGAGTTACAGGCCGTCAAAGTTTGACTTTGACAGCTCGGCGGCCATCTTGAAAAGTTTTAAAATCTCATAACTCCTGAACCGGTGGCCCTGGAGGGACCGGATTTCGACCGCTTGAGTCGCGAGGCGACGCTCTAACTTGAGAAAATACTTTGGATCTTTTTCAGGAGTCTTCAGGATCTGAAAATTTCAGGTCCTGAAACTACCTCCAGTGGATAGGTCTCGGCGAGCTCAGATCGGCGAGCCCAAGCACGGGAATTTTGGGCCACTTAGCGAGGAGATAACCACCCTCGAAATTTTGGTTTCTCTGGTTTCTGGTTGGTGACCGGAACTTTAAACCGGCACTGTCTCGGAACCAGTTGAGGCTGATACCTCGTGTTTGGTATCGTTTGGAAGGGCACGGCGAGCTCTATCTACTAAAATACCAAGAACAGCTCTACATAGAGCCTATTGTAAGAGCTTACATAGAGCACCCATTTTTTAACGAATTAAATTACAAATTGCACTATTGTGTACATTAACCAGAGATGTAAACGCTCTAAACTACTTTTAGACCTTCGCCATAGCGATTATACTTTTAAACCTTATTTTGTAAATAGTAGACTAAGTTTAGATTAAGTAGCTTATAATTGACTGGTTTATTGACTAGTGTCCTAGAGGCAAAGTAAACGTTGACACAGTAGCAGGGCTACACGTGACCAGTGTAGAGCATTTTAAACTCTACATAATTATTATATAAATAGGTTGCAACGTATATTTGTAAATAGAGACTTCCTTGCTGGCCAGTGATCTGGTAATCCTCTCCATCTAATCAGTGAATACACAAACAAACACACACACACTCACATACAAACTCACTCACTCACACTCACACGCACACACACACACACATACACAAGCACAAACACTTATACGCATACGCATTAAGTCTCTACTGCTTGGGTACCATATACATACCCGACAGTTAATAACCACAGCTAAATTAGCTAATAGCACCTCCAATATGGCTGCAATTATGGAGAGATCATTGACGGGGAAGGCGGAAGATGACCAGCCAGTTGTCGCATCACAGCCTGAAACCGTAGCTGCAAAATCCTCATTCAGGAAAAGCTACGAGACCTTTGAAGTCAATATGTCATCAACACCCAAGGCTGTAATGCCTAAGGATATGATACCCAAGGCCACAACATCAAAGGCCACAACAACAACCAGGGCCACAACATCAAAGGTCCCTACCACTGCACTGGTTGCTCCTTCCACAACAAAGACCGCCTCCCCGGGAAACTATGATATGGGTGCAAGAAAGCCGGTGACCCCAAAGACAAAAAGCCCCAGTCCTGAGAAAGGAAAGAAATACGCCAGTAAGACAGCAGAAGCGAAAGCTTATTTGATGAGCGCAAAGGCCTTCTTAAAGGAGTCGCGAAATTTGAGAACGGACATCAAAGACGGGGTCACCGCGGCGATAAATCGGCTTTACGAACTTGTCGCGGAATGCGAAAAAGAAAAAAGGGTAATCAAAAGTACTAGTGAGCCCATAACAGAACAACCTTTGCCTGAAAGTAACTACGCAGATTTGGCCGCAAAAATAAAAGAGCATTCTAAACTGCTAACACAGAATGCAGAGCAAATGAGGGTTCTAACTGCTGCGTTGGAAAACAACACCGAAATACGTGCAAACCCCACGTATGCCAATGCGGTCGCAAATCCACCTCCAAATAAAATCCCAAGCAGACCAGCCCTACACTCTGTGATCATCTCTTCGGAAAAGGAGGATGAGACAGGGGATGAGGTGTTGGAGAGAGTGCGCAAGGCAGTGGATGCCAAAGATGGCTGGGTAAAGGTGGAACGGGTGAGAAAGGCAAAGGATCGGAAGGTGATACTCGGGTGTCCAACGGAATCGGATAGGGATAGGGTGCGGGAAAAACTGGTATCTGGGCGCCTGGTTGTCGAGGACGTCAAAAACAAAGACCCTATGGTTGTGTTAAAGGATGTCCTCACCATCAACTCAGACGAGGAGATAATTGAGGCACTCCGGAAGCAGAATCGGGAGGTTTTTGACGGCCTCGGGAAGGAGGATGATAGGATGCAGGTTAGGTACCGGAAAAGGGCTAGGAACCCTCACGTGTGTCACCTGGTGCTTTCGGTATCTCCAAAATTATGGAAAAGGTCGATAGAGCTGGGTGCATTGCGTGTGGATTTGCAGCGGGTCCGAGTGATGGACCAATCTCCTCTCGTGCAGTGCTCCAGATGTCTGGCATATGGTCACGTTAGGAAGTACTGCACGGAGGAAGCGGACACATGCAGTCACTGTGGGGGCCCACACCTAAAGGTGAAATGTGAACAGTGGATATTAAACACAACACCCACGTGCAGGAATTGCGTGAAGGCCAAGATGGCACGAACGGAGCACAATGCCTTCAGCGACGACTGTCCCATTCGAAGGCGTTGGGAAAATATAGCGCGGTCCACGGTGGCGTATTGCTAAGGTGGATGCGGAGACCATGGCATGCCACGTGTTTCAGGCAAATTGTATGAAGAAGCAGCTGGCCATGAATGAACTTATGATAGAGGCCACAAATCAAAAAGCTACTGCAGCACTGGTTCAGGAACCGTACGTTGGGGCGGGTCGGGGCATTAGGAACTATCAAGGTGTAAGACTCTTTTACAATGATGTCTCGGGTGGGGGTACCATCAAAGCGACAATCGCGGTCTTCGACAGTAGCATTGATGTCACACAATACCCCAGACTCACTACTGATAATGTCGTTGTCGTGGGACTCTCAACCACGGCATGGAGAGTCACGCTGGTCTCCTACTATTTTGAGCCGGACCGACCTATGGACCCCTACATCCAACAACTGAAAACCATAGCAGAGACACCTGGGCTGGGAAGAATTGTGATGGGGGGAGATGCAAATGCCTGGAATACGTGGTGGGGTAGCGTGTCGGTGGACGCCCGAGGGGAGTCCTTCATGGGCTTGATCGACGAGCTGGGCCTCCACGTGCTAAATGTGGGTGATACCCCGACGTTTGACACAATCCGAGGCGGAATCCCATTCCGAAGTCATGTGGATGTCACCTTTTGCTCGGGTAATCTGTTGCCCCTCGTGTATAACTGGAGAGTGGAGAAGCATCTGACGAGCTCAGACCATCACGGTATCAGCTTCAAAATCAGACTCCAGAAAGCAAACGGAACGGATATTAGGCGAACTACAAGGCTGTATAACACCAAAAAAGCCAATTGGGAGTTATTTAATACCAAGCTGACCCAACTGAGAACGGAGAATGACTTAACAGCCACAGAAATTGAGAGGATTGAGCATAGAAGCGAACTGGAGACTGCAGTTAACGTGTTCACGAAAGTGATAACCGAGGCCTGCACCGCTTCTATGCCCAACAAAAGCGTGGAACAAAAATTGAAGATTCCGTGGTGGTCTGAGGAGCTCGCAAAACTAAAAAGAGAGGTGTCCACCAGGAGGAACCGCATAAGATGTGCGGCACCGGTTCGTCGGGAGAGAGTCGTTGGTGATTACCTGCAGTGGAAGGATAGGTATGAGACGGAGGTGAAAAAGGCTCAAATTAACAGCTGGAAAGATTTTTGTAACAAACAGGATAGAGAGGGGATGTGGGAGGGGATCTATAGGGTCATTGGCAGGACCGCGAAGAGGGTCGAGGACGTACCCCTGGAACTGAATGGCGTGGCCTTGGATGCAGAACAATCGGTGAAGTTGCTAGCTGATGTCTTTTACCCGGAGGATCGAGATGAAGACGACACGGAAGAACAAACTCGCGTCAGAGAGAGTGCGAGGAGAGTGACCGAGGAGCCCTGCGGTTTACCGCAGGACCCACCGTTCACTCCCTTCGAACTCGAGATAGCTATCAGGTCATTTAACCCCAAGAAGGCTCCGGGAGCCGACGGACTTACGTCCGATATCTGTAGCCACGCCATCAGAAGCGAACCGATGCTGTTTCTTGCCCTAGCAAACAAATGCCTCAAGTTACATCACTTCCCAGTAGCATGGAAGGAGGCAACCGTCGTTGCACTCAGGAAGCCGGGCAAGGATAGCTATGTTCTTCCAAAATCTTATAGGCCTATCGGGCTTCTCCCGGTACTGGGTAAAATACTGGAGAAGATGGTCATGGCAAGGCTGAGATACCATCTCCATCCACGCATAAGCTCGTACCAGTACGGATTTATGCCCCAGAGGAGCTGTGAAGACGCCCTCTATACCCTAGTTCAGCACATACGAACACAGCTGGACGAAAGAAAAATGGTCACATTGGTGTCTCTGGACATAGAGGGCGCCTTCGACAGTGCCTGGTGGCCTGCCATAAAGATGCGGCTAGTTGAGGAAAAGTGTCCCGAAGGCCTTAGAAGAACCATCAACAGTTACCTTGAAGACAGACGGGTTAGAGTGAGATACGCTGGCAAGGAACATAGCAAAAGAACAAGAAAGGGGTGCGTTCAGGGCTCGATTGGCGGGCCAATACTATGGAACCTCCTCCTGGATCCCTTACTCAAGAGCTTAGAAACTAGGGGCAATTATGTGCAAGCCTTTGCCGATGATGTTGTCCTGCTGTTCTGTGGCAATACGGCCGCCGAAATCGAGAGGAGTGGAAATGCCACTCTCGACCATGTTCAGGCGTGGGGTGTCCGAAATAAACTCAAATTTGCACCGCATAAAACAAGCGCTATGCTCATAACGCGCAAGCTTAAGTACGACACCCCTCGTCTGAGCATGGGAGGGGTAGACATTGACATGGCAGAAGAGGTAAAGATACTTGGTCTGACTATTGATAGGAATTTGAATTTTAACTCCCACTTAACAAATGTGTGCAAAAGGGTGACGAGTATACACAAACAGCTAATTGGGGCGGCGAAGGCCAGTTGGGGGCTCCACCCGGAGATCATCCACACAATATATACGGCGGCTGTGGAACCTATAGTTCTGTACGGGGCCAGCGCATGGGCACCCGCGGTCGAGAAGCTAGGGGTTGTTAAGCGTCTGAACTTCATTCAGCGCAGCTTTGCCCAAAAAATTTGTAAGTCATACCGAACGGTCTCCCTCCACTCGGCGCTGCTCTTGGCGGGGATCCTCCCTCTTGACCTTCGCGTTCGCGAAGCAGCACTGCTATATAGGGCCAGGAGGGGGGATTCTCTCCCTGAGCTGGTCGGGCGGGAGGCCGAGCGGATGACATCGGTCATGGAAAGCCCTCATCCTGCGGAGCAAATGTGCCTGGAGTTCCATAGCCTGGAGACCAATGAACAAGTTGTCGCAACGCGTAACAATACGGTGCAAATTTACACGGATGGTAGCAAGATTGGGGGCAGGGTGGGGGCCGCATTATCCATATGGAATGATGGGGCTGAAACCCGTGCCCGCAAGCTTTGTCTGCCATCATATTGTACAGTCTACCAGGCGGAACTCCTTGCCATTTGTGAAGCAACAAATGAGATTAAAAGGCACAAAGATAAAAAGTTCGGCATATACAGCGACTCGACCGCGGCACTTCAGACGGTCGCGAATCCCGGTTGTCTCCACCCTCTAGCAGTTGAAACACGAGCAAATTTAAAAATCATTGGTCACCAGAATAAATCTGTGAATTTATTCTGGATCAAAGCACACGCGGGGTTGGAGGGGAACGAGAGGGCCGACCAGCTGGCAAAAGAGGCGGCTTTGGGATTGAGGAGGGCACCGGACTATGATCGTTGTCCGATTTCCTTCATCAAGCGAACAATTCGTTCGCGCTCGCTCGATGAATGGAACCGGAGGTACGTGACCGGAGAGACCGCCTCAATAACAAAGCTCTTCTTCCCAAACGCGCTGGACGCGTATAGAATTATAAAGAAAATCGGCGTCAATTTTTACCAGACGCAATTGCTGACGGGGCACGGTGGGTTTTCCGCGTACTTGACGAGGTTCAAGTGTAGGGACAACCCATCGTGCGCCTGTGAACCGGAAGTGGAGGAAACAGTTCCCCATTTAATCACGGAGTGCCCTATTTACGGTAGACTGAGATTCGACACCGAAAACAAAATTAACACAAAAATAGATATGGATACAATTAGCATAATCATGGCCAGCAAAGAAAGGAAAATATTTATAGATTACTGTGTCCAAATTGTAAAAAAGGTTATTTATAAAAATAAAGTAGATTAAGTATATGATGACGGAATAACTTGAAGTTATTACCGTATATCATAAAATAAACGTGTATTAGATAAGTAAGCAACTAGAACAGTAAGATCTGCATGTAATAACATAGATATAGATTGTAAGAAAAGATGTTAATTATTAGAAATTATGTATTAAGTTAAGAAAATTGTACAAGGTGCCAAATAAAAAAGTGCATTATATTATTACCCAGTACTCCCTGTAATAAAAATAGGAATAAAATAAAAAATTAGCTGTAGAGTTAGCAGGAATAGCAGGCAATCCCACCTGTAGTCGTGTGTAAGAGATTGAATGAAAGAAAGATACAGTATGAAGAATGAAAGTGCGAGAAGCAAAAAAGTGAGAAATGGAATGAAAGCGTCATGTAGCCAAAAACTCCAAAATATTTATACATTGGAGGTGCTAGGGAAAAAAAAAAAAAAAAAAAAAAAAAAAAAAAAAAAAAAAAAAAAAAAAAAAAAAAAAAAAAAAAAAAAAAAAAAAAAAAAAAAAAAAAACCTAACCTAACCTAACCTAACCTAACCTAACCTAACCTAACCTAACCTAACCTAACCTAACCTAACCTAACCTAACCTAACCTAACCTAACCTAACCTAACCTAACCTAACCTAACCTAACCTAACCTAACCTAACCTAACCTAACCTAACCTAACCTAACCTAACCTAACCTAACCTAACCTAACCTAACCTAACCTAACCTAACCTAACCTAACCTAACCTAACCTAACCTAACCTAACCTAACCTAACCTAACCTAACCTAACCTAACCTAACCTAACCTAACCTAACCTAACCTAACCTAACCTAACCTAACCTAACCTAACCTAACCTAACCTAACCTAACCTAACCTAACCTAACCTAACCTAACCTAACCTAACCTAACCTAACCTAACCTAACCTAACCTAACCTAACCTAACCTAACCTAACCTAACCTAACCTAACCTAACCTAACCTAACCTAACCTAACCTAACCTAACCTAACCTAACCTAACCTAACCTAACCTAACCTAACCTAACCTAACCTAACCTAACCTAACCTAACCTAACCTAACCTAACCTAACCTAACCTAACCTAACCTAACCTAACCTAACCTAACCTAACCTAACCTAACCTAACCTAACCTAACCTAACCTAACCTAACCTAACCTAACCTAACCTAACCTAACCTAACCTAACCTAACCTAACCTAACCTAACCTAACCTAACCTAACCTAACCTAACCTAACCTAACCTAACCTAACCTAACCTAACCTAACCTAACCTAACCTAACCTAACCTAACCTAACCTAACCTAACCTAACCTAACCTAACCTAACCTAACCTAACCTAACCTAACCTAACCTAACCTAACCTAACCTAACCTAACCTAACCTAACCTAACCTAACCTAACCTAACCTAACCTAACCTAACCTAACCTAACCTAACCTAACCTAACCTAACCTAACCTAACCTAACCTAACCTAACCTAACCTAACCTAACCTAACCTAACCTAACCTAACCTAACCTAACCTAACCTAACCTAACCTAACCTAACCTAACCTAACCTAACCTAACCTAACCTAACCTAACCTAACCTAACCTAACCTAACCTAACCTAACCTAACCTAACCTAACCTAACCTAACCTAACCTAACCTAACCTAACCTAACCTAACCTAACCTAACCTAACCTAACCTAACCTAACCTAACCTAACCTAACCTAACCTAACCTAACCTAACCTAACCTAACCTAACCTAACCTAACCTAACCTAACCTAACCTAACCTAACCTAACCTAACCTAACCTAACCTAACCTAACCTAACCTAACCTAACCTAACCTAACCTAACCTAACCTAACCTAACCTAACCTAACCTAACCTAACCTAACCTAACCTAACCTAACCTAACCTAACCTAACCTAACCTAACCTAACCTAACCTAACCTAACCTAACCTAACCTAACCTAACCTAACCTAACCTAACCTAACCTAACCTAACCTAACCTAACCTAACCTAACCTAACCTAACCTAACCTAACCTAACCTAACCTAACCTAACCTAACCTAACCTGGGTTAACCTAACTTGACCTAACTTACCTTAACAAAGTGACTAATATACAAAACTTAGCTAACTTGACCTAACTTACCTTTGTTAAGGTAAGTCTTTTAATACTGGGTGCAAAGAAAACACAATTTGTCTATGTACATTTATTTTAAGAAAAAAAAAAAAAAATTAACCTAATAACACAATTAACTTAACCTAACTTAACCTAAACTATTTTAACCTAACTTTTTTTTGGGTTTTTTAATATTTTTTAATTTTTTTTTTTTTTTTTTAAACTTATAATATTTGACCATACTCTAACCAACATTTTTCCCATATATGTGGGCTAATTTTAATATACCAAGGACACTTTGTCTTCAACTCATACAAAATTGTTCTAGACTTAACTGCGTCTTGTGCCATTGGTACATTACAATACATTTCTATTGGATAATTACTACAAGTATACAAAATAACATCTTTAATGTCGCATCTATCTTTATACTTTACGTCGGTGGACATTGGCAACCCCGATGCTAAAAGTTTCCATTGCTCAAACTGGTTGTCCGTTAATTTACATTCGTCCATTAAACATGCATTTGTATGCAATAAACCACTAAAGTTAAAACTACTATTGGATATTAAACCCGTCAGTCTACAAAAATTAAAATGACATTCTACTAAACTATTCATAATCATGGTTTTACCCGTTGATGGTGGTCCCAAGAAGAATAAATTATTTCTCTTTTTCCCCAACCTGTTAAAATGGGCAAAGGTATTTTTAAAAAAACTCTCAAGATCTATTTTATTCAATAACAAAATTTCCTTAAACTTTAACGTTGTTTCTTCTTGGTGATCAGCATCAATTGGACCATTTTCTATAATAAACTTATTCTTAGCTCGCTCAAAACGTTGCTTTACCGATTCCGAAAATACCAAAACTCTTGCGATGTGAATGTATGACCTGATTTTTTCTGCATATTGTTTGGAACAGATAAAGTTAATCCCTTCAGTTGTTTTTGCAAATAGTCCCATAGCTTCGGCTTCTGTGAAAGCACCGTTTTGGCATAAAAGTATAATAATATCTGAGTTTCGGTTATGGTTCGTGCAATCAATTCTTGGCTCTGCGTTTGTACAGTCTTGTTCCCCATCCAAAACTTTCCTTGCTTTGCTTGGTATTTGATGTCCGGCTCCTCCATCTTCACCGTAACAGGCTTGAACAATTGAACCCACCATTCCATCGTACCCTTCTTCAAATGACATGCCTTCTGGTCGAAATATTGAATTTCCCCCTTCGGGACAATCAGCTTCGTACTGCGCATTTTTCCATTGATTCGACCCACCCATTCCACATTGATGTTCGGCGCACTGACAAGATTTAATATGTTCTTCACCGAGAATGTCTTGTAACACTTGACGACCATTGCCGGAATAAAGATACTCGCGTATACAAGACAAGCAGTCAATTGATTTATTCTTGTAGGCTCCGTTTCGAATAATTCGCCCCAATCGTGAGTTAAATCCCCACTGTTTATTAACAGAGTAGTATATGACATGCCAATGGGATCGTCTTGTTCCTTGATGGTGAGCGATGAGTTTATAAGGTCCGTTATAATATTTGTTAGATTTACCTTCAGTGCATGTTGAATACGTGCCGACTTGACGTATTCCTGCCATGCTGCCATTGTCGTTTCGAACTCGATCGTCGCTTCCTCCGCCGAAGGAGTATCGTCTGACTCGCTCGTTTCCCCATCTGACTCGGCATCCGCCTGGGTCTTCAGATTCGATAACCCCATATGGCCCAGGACACAGTTTTGATACATTGTTTTCCGAATCTGTTCCCAGTTCGGGGATGTCTCCTCTTCCTCGGTCTCCTCCTCCACTCGAATCCCAGTTACATCCTGACCCATATCCTGGCTGGCACTCTCCATCGGCGGGTCCGGTAGATGTTTCTGGCTGTTCGGCAACGGGTCTCGGTCCTGGAACTGGTCGTTCAGATTCCTCCGTACCCTTTTCAGGATTTCTTCTCTCGCAGAATCTCGTACACGCTTCATTACGATGATGCACAAGAGGATACGGCTGTAGTGATGATAATTCCGAACTTATATCGGCACTGGTGATGATATGATACACGTAGAGAGGCTTGGCCATACTGGACCGATGCACAAAGCGCAGTACTATTTATACTACCCACGCTATCCCCACTCGAGACACGCAGCTGCACCAAGCGACGCTCATTATTATACGGTCCCACGATGCACCTGCGCAACTGTATACATTAACATTTGCAACATTGTCGCTTGACCTTTAACGTGCACAAACAACTCCATATATGGTGTGCACCTGCGTACGCTCTTGATGTAAATGAGCTCGCCTCTGATGCAAATTAGGTACGCTCTTGATGCAAATTAGGTACGCTCTTGATGTAAATGAGTTTCTCGGTTGTTTCGAAGTGTGTGTATGTGTTCTTGGTATAAAACGTCCTTTAAAATTATTTTAGTCACAGTTGGGTTGGTACGGTTCCTGAGTCAACATGGCGAGTCCTCAAGAAGTTACTTCTGACATCACTATTGATGATGAACAAGTGGCGTCCCTGATGACGTCTTTCTTCAGTGATATTGCTGCTCGTGGTCTACGATGGGTGAATATTAAAGTTTGTTTCACTGCACCTCGCCGCTGCCCGTATATTCATTTGTGTTTTCGATGTGCTGCTTTGTATATAAGTCGTGGTGTTATATACGAGTATTATGATACAGTGTCTGTCGAGAGTGATTGTTTCCGTGACGGTTATTTTTGTACATTTTGTGAACAAAGACTCTATGAGTTTTTAGACTAATTCGTCTTCAAAGCGTCCTGTGTGTTTGTTATAATGATATTGTTTATGTGATAATGTCTTGTCCCATTCTTGTTTTTCAATTGTTTCTGCTATTGTTCTGTATACATTTTCTAAGTCTGGTATGTGAGACTGATACATTTTATTATATAATTCACTATTTGTGTCCGCTGTAATGTGTGTTTCGAGTCCAGGTTGTTGTGGTACTCGTATTTTGTATTCATTTTGAACTGTCACACCCTCACGCTGTACCCATGGCGTCCATTGTTCTTCATCTTCATACAAGTAAAAAATATATTGTTTTTGTTTTTTGTTGACTATTATTTTACTTATACTTTTTACACCCGCTGGTACAATCGCTTCAATTGTTTCCTGTCCTCTTCCATGTCCTTCTTGTACCGTGATTTGTGTTTGCAATTCTTTTATTTGTTTTTCCAATTGTTGTTGCATTGGGGTATGTACCTTTGTACCTACTTTAATTACTGCCAATTTGTGATTTAAATTATCTTCGCT
This sequence comes from Eilema griseolum, assembly GCA_963662185.1. NCBI lineage: Eukaryota > Metazoa > Arthropoda > Insecta > Lepidoptera > Erebidae > Eilema > Eilema griseolum. Next base: position 91,094 of record CAVLEM010000012.1, on the reverse strand, counting down.
ATATTGTCCATTCCCTGGTATACCCAATGGTGTATTTTTACCTATATATCTTATATATATATTTTGTTTTTGCAATTCTTGTTTATAATGTTGGCGTATTCTTTGATTTTCTGCTGCTATGCGTAGTTTATCAGCTTCTGACATTTTGCCCGATATTCTTTTTTGATGTGGACATGTTTCTGCCTTGACATACCTATACCATCTCTCGTCCCTTTCGTCTTGCAATGCCTCTCCTATTTCGTACCATTCTTTTTTTGGTTCGGTGTCTTCTACGGGTTTCGTAGAGGTTGCTACGGGTTTCGTAGAGGGTGCTACGGGTTTCGTAGAGGGTGCTACGGGTTTCGTAGAGGTTGCTACGGATGTAGGACTAGGTGCTACGTGTGACGTAGGAGGTTGTCTCGTAGGCGATGGCGTAGCGGGTTTTGCCACTTTCGAACTTGTTTCGACATGTCTGTCTTCTGGCTGTTTTCTTTTTCTTGTATCTTGTGTGACTGGTTTTGGCATTTGTTTGTCGATTGGTGTCGGTGTTCTAGATGCTTGCGCAACACTGGAAAGAATTGCATCATTATTATTTTGTGTTATATTATTTTATCTTACTTATTATTTACACGTACCTACGTTTCCATCACCGGTGTTCCTGCAACCGTGTACTTGTTCTTCCATTTGTAACTGTCTACTGATAGCCCAGCGTAGTTCGTGTTCGGTTGAGGATTATTATAGTTAGTCATCAATAGATTTGTGCCGTGTGATATACATTCTAGTTCTATGCTTGTTTCTACTAGTATGTTGAGTAGTGCGTCTTCTAATGACCCGTCTTTGTTTATTAATGGTATTATTCCTATTCCTACGCTGCCCATGAATGATTTTGGTGCGTTTTGAAATAGTCCTCCTATTGTCATGTTGTCTATTGTCGCGGATGCATAAGGCTTTGTTTTACTTTTACTCATTGTTACTTCCTGCATTCTAGCTGAACTGATATTTAATATTTCTGGGAATCCTGAGTTTCTAAGTACATTCAAATTTTCTTCGAAACCTTCGTTGTTGCAGTGAAACGTTCCGTCTTTTGGTGCGTATGATTTATCGAATATAGGTCCTATCGAATTGGTCGCGTTGTATAATATTGTCGATTCCATGATCAACGGCGGCAATAGGAAAAATTTATTTGTATTGTTTAATGCGAATCGATAGCTTATCGTGTTGTCTATTATTTTAGCTTGCGCTGTCGAATGATCCGGATCTTTATCGTTCCCTACTGCATAGTCTTTTAGTGCTTTTCCATACAATACTGTTGCGTTTATTTCAGAGCCCAGTGTTACCGGTGCTAATAATTCTAAATTCTCCCATATGCCTATAGTTGTTTGCGAATTTGCGTTAGCCATGTTTACCGCGTTTGTCGATGTTATGAATGGCGTTCTGTTGCCTAAATTTGTTACTTTTATATTTACACCCTTTACTCTAGCGGTATGGAATACCTTTGTCATGTCATTATATTCCTTTTCAGTCATATAGAAGAATATGTATTGCCATGGTAAAGAATGAATATAAGTTTTATATGTTAATTCTGCGGTTGTCTTGTCGTATGCTGCTTTTGTCGATTTAATTGCGAATGTGAATTTTTTTGTGAAATGGAATGAATGTGTGTGGTGTTTGTTTTGCACTCCCGATCCTATTATAGAGCTTACGTTTCCTGCTGCCGCCATTTTTTCTTCGTCTGCGTCTACTTCTGGATTTGGATATATCACACCGGTCACCTTTTCTATTAAGAACTTTGTTCCAATTCCTCCTTGAGCTAGATATCTCGCGAACGCGTCGTACGTGCTTTCTGGTGCTATCAGTGACACTTCCTGGAGGAATTCTTGATCAGCTTCTTGCACTTGTTTTTCAAATACTTTACGATTTTTCGTCTTTTTGAAATAGTCTGTTATTTTAGAGTACTTTTCGTCGTGTTTTTTTGCCGCACTGTCTAACGCATTCACTGGTACACCCCGATTTAAACTATTACCCGGTCCCAAATATTTATAACCCGGTAAAGTCAAACCAGACTTATCCTTCTCGCGCGGAGGATCGTCCATATGTGGACGGACGAGCGCAATGCACGCCTTTATATATCCCCTTCACTTCGTGACGTCATCCAATATGGTCTTCACCACTAGAAAGTGGGTTGTGGGTTTGTTGTGTCCGGTACGTTGGGTCGGAAAGAGGGCACTCTCATATACTACTCTTGTGTGTGTGTGTAGTAGTGTAGTAGAAACGTGTAACCTAACCTAACCTAACCTAACCTAACCTAACCTAACCTAACCTAACCTAACCTAACCTAACCTAACCTAACCTAACCTAACCTAACCTAACCTAACCTAACCTAACCTAACCTAACCTAACCTAACCTAACCTAACCTAACCTAACCTAACCTAACCTAACCTAACCTAACCTAACCTAACCTAACCTAACCTAACCTAACCTAACCTAACCTAACCTAACCTAACCTAACCTAACCTAACCTAACCTAACCTAACCTAACCTAACCTAACCTAACCTAACCTAACCTAACCTAACCTAACCTAACCTAACCTAACCTAACCTAACCTAACCTAACCTAACCTAACCTAACCTAACCTAACCTAACCTAACCTAACCTAACCTAACCTAACCTAACCTAACCTAACCTAACCTAACCTAACCTAACCTAACCTAACCTAACCTAACCTAACCTAACCTAACCTAACCTAACCTAACCTAACCTAACCTAACCTAACCTAACCTAACCTAACCTAACCTAACCTAACCTAACCTAACCTAACCTAACCTAACCTAACCTAACCTAACCTAACCTAACCTAACCTAACCTAACCTAACCTAACCTAACCTAACCTAACCTAACCTAACCTAACCTAACCTAACCTAACCTAACCTAACCTAACCTAACCTAACCTAACCTAACCTAACCTAACCTAACCTAACCTAACCTAACCTAACCTAACCTAACCTAACCTAACCTAACCTAACCTAACCTAACCTAACCTAACCTAACCTAACCTAACCTAACCTAACCTCTAACCTAACCTAACCTAACCTAACCTAACCTAACCTAACCTAACCTAACCTAACCTAACCTAACCTAACCTAACCTAACCTAACCTAACCTAACCTAACCTAACCTAACCTAACCTAACCTAACCTAACCTAACCTAACCTAACCTAACCTAACCTAACCTAACCTAACCTAACCTAACCTAACCTAACCTAACCTAACCTAACCTAACCTAACCTAACCTAACCTAACCTAACCTAACCTAACCTAACCTAACCTAACCTAACCTAACCTAACCTAACCTAACCTAACCTAACCTAACCTAACCTAACCTAACCTAACCTAACCTAACCTAACCTAACCTAACCTAACCTAACCTAACCTAACCTAACCTAACCTAACCTAACCTAACCTAACCTAACCTAACCTAACCTAACCTAACCTAACCTAACCTAACCTAACCTAACCTAACCTAACCTAACCTAACCTAACCTAACCTAACCTAACCTAACCTAACCTAACCTAACCTAACCTAACCTAACCTAACCTAACCTAACCTAACCTAACCTAACCTAACCTAACCTAACCTAACCTAACCTAACCTAACCTAACCTAACCTAACCTAACCTAACCTAACCTAACCTAACCTAACCTAACCTAACCTAACCTAACCTAACCTAACCTAACCTAACCTAACCTAACCTAACCTAACCTAACCTAACCTAACCTAACCTAACCTAACCTAACCTAACCTAACCTAACCTAACCTAACCTAACCTAACCTAACCTAACCTAACCTAACCTAACCTAACCTAACCTAACCTAACCTAACCTAACCTAACCTAACCTAACCTAACCTAACCTAACCTAACCTAACCACCTAACCTAACCTAACCTAACCTAACCTAACCTA
>CAVLEM010000012.1:72152-79652 GCA_963662185.1 Eilema griseolum | reverse complement strand
ACCTAACCTAACCTAACCTAACCTAACCTAACCTAACCTAACCTAACCTAACCTAACCGTCGCCCGCCACTCTCCGCGACGAACGGATCGTTTTTAACCTCTTTCCGAGTGAAAAAATTCTTTTGAGTGGGATATCCTGCACTTACAACCTCGCGAGTAGTGTCAAAAGCTGCGTCTCGACGGCCCCCATCCGTTGGCATATCGCATGTCAAGGGGACGACCACGGTTCCGGAGTTATTACGCATAAAGCGGTAGTTTGGAGGTTGTTCACCACGTGCTTTTCCAGTTTTTCCTACGTTAACCGACGAAAACTGCACGGATTTTACCGAAACGAGTGTCGTCGGCTGCGGGCAGCGGAGCCCCACCCTCTGCGCTGGTCAGTTTTTCCCGGAAGGCGCTGGTATCTCCGGGAAAACAAGAAAAACAAGCACCACGTGGGCACGTGGTACCAGATCCGGCAGCCGTAGAACGCTGAATTTTTGCTGAGGGAAGGACATCGCCGGTAGCAACATTTTGGCGGTAAAAGAAAAATTTTTCATCCACCAGGAAATTATATTTAGAACTTAGAAAACTCCAACTTTGCACACCTATAGCGGCGGAACCGGAGCAGTTAGCGAAAATCCGCTACTGCTATCCGTTGCGCGCTCGCTTGTTCTTCGTGCTCACAACTTTTTGGAATTTTTAGACTATCCATGTGCCTATGATAATCGAAAAACTGATTTTTCCAGTTTTTCGTGAAAATTTTCCGGAAAATTTATTGAAAACTGCTCTGTGTATACTTGTCTAGATAGAGCTTATTTTTCTTCTAATTATAATATTTTTTGTATATTTTTGCGACGAACCAGCTCGGAGATAGCGATTTTTAAACATTTTTTCTAAATTAATTAAAAAGGGGTAGACTTTCCTTATCTTTAGCGTCGGGGTAGGGTTTAGACAAGCTTTTTACACTTGTTTAAGCCCAAACTCGCCCTTTCTAGCGTTGAAAATAAGGAAAATCGTAATTTCCGTCATTTCACACAGGACCCGCACGAAGTTTGCTTTTGAGTTTTCTCCGGACTGGGTCATCCTATCGCAAAAATTTTTTCGTTGCGGGACGTGCTCGGGGGCGAAAATTAATTTTAAAGTAATTTTGTGCGTTTCTGAGACTTTTTCTCGGATAACGCTTTTGGAAGTCTGGGTGGACAGAGGACGTCGTGCCAAACCCAGAAATCAAATTTGAGCCTTCTGCGGCCAACCGTTTAGGAGCTACAAGTAGTCAAAGTTTGACCTTGAACAGCCGCGGCCATTTTGAAAATCTTCCAAGGCCTGTAGCTCCGAGACCGGAGGTCGTAGGAGGACCGGGTTTGGACTGGGGACGTCAGCGAAGGGTTATCTACCTCGCGCCGCACTTTGTTGGAAAATTCCGGGAAATTTTTTCCGGAAAATTATCAAAATTTTCCTCCTGTGTTTGACACAATAGTGTCATAGAGGACGTCGGGCCAATCAGTCAGAAACTTTTCTGGGCTCGCTGGTGTATCGGGATCCGGAGATATACGAGTTCAAAGTCGGACCAAGCCGCCATCTTGGAAAACTTTGGAGTCGTATATCTCGGGAACTAGTGGTCGTAGCGACCTCTGGTTTTCTCTGGGGGGCTCGGCATCCTCTATTAAATCCGGCTGGTGTGGTGGGGGGTGGACCCCACAAATTTGGGGGGTCACTTTTGGGGGCAACCCCTTTGGACCCCAAGGTCGGATCGGGGTATAGATCTTGCCGGGGCCTTTTCGGGGAGTCCTCGCTCGGGTGGATCGGACTGCTGGTTCTCGGGATATCGGGGTTTGAAATTTCGTGCGGATAACGCACGAAAACTTTTGAGCCCTGCTATCTCCGAACCCTTGGACCCAGGACCCCCGAGTTTGGGCTCGTTGTTAAGGGCTCGGGGAGCTCTATCAGCTCGCTCTAGCGGAGAGGCTCTACGTAGAGTTCCGCAAAAAATTGACTGCAGAAGCCGACTCTAACGGTGCGCAACGTTTAAATTTCTGCAGGACCTTCATTTCCTGGGTCGAAACGACCTCTGTAATTTAAGGGCCAAACAGCCCGACGTAGAGACGGTCGCTATTGCGACTTATCGTATATTTTAGATTAGCATTAAGATAGCTTTTAAGTTAGTTTAAGACCGGTGTCTTATTGGCACTTGAAGACGGGTAGCTGTGCTATAATAGACCGGTAGAGACGACTCTACCTTTATTATTTAAGTTTATTATTTAAGTTGACTGTAATTTGACCTGGAATTTTTGGTGAGCACTATTCCCATATAGGATTTGGTGGGTTGTCACCAATCATATAACCGTATTCGGATCGCATCGGGCCTTGCATACACACAGTACACGTACAAACACGCACACATTGTCAACCACTCCCCAGGTCACATACACAATCGCATACACGGAACATTTACACACCACAGCACACTACACTGCACACACACTACTTTGCATCTTGGGGACGCTGTCTCGGCCAGACGCCCGACGCTGCAGCGAACCGTGGGCCTGAACTGGAACAAACTACCCGGCTCTGAAATACACAATATAAATTTATCTTATTTTAGCTTATAACAGTCTCTTTTAAAATTGACATTAATTTTTACACATTTTTATATTTTTATTTTTATTTTACTTTATTAATCTTACTTGTGAACGCGCACCTCTGGCGGAATGGCGATGGCCAGAACTCCAATCAACATGCCAGGACCCTCCAATGCGAGGAGAGCTCCATCATCCTCTGTCGAGAAAGAGGTGGTGGACACAAGCCCAGTAGGGTTGGTCAGGGATAGCGTAAGCAAATTAGAGACCCCCGTGACGGGCCATCGGGCAAAGGATACCAGGGTGGGACCTCTTGCCCCGAAACTAAAAAGAGGGACGGTAAATCTGACCCCGTCACCAGAATCAGCAAAGAGGGGCCGGTACGAGAGCGCAATGCGTAATTGCAAGATCATCAAAGACCAGCTTACCATATCCGGCAACCTGAAAAGGGAAATCAGGGCCAAAATTGAGGAGATGACTACTGGGCTACAAAAATATATTAGAGAGTATGAGGATGAACTGAAAGGTCAGTCAAGACGAGGAACTGGGACGCCGGAGAAACCAGCCTCCGCACCCACAACCTCGCCGGTATGCAGCAAGGAAATCCTTGAAAAGATTGCGGAGAATGAAAAATTAATAAGAGAGAATGGAAGAGTGATGAATGAACTTAGGGAAAGAATGGAGAAACAGGATGAAAGAGAGAAAGAAAGGGAAAGAAAGGGGATGACAACCTATGCGGGTGTAGTGGCGGGCCGCTCCGGAGCACAGCCTGCGGAGCGGGCGACTCTGCACTCCGTGGTTGTTACATCCAAGGATGAAAACGAAACGAGTGAACAGGTGATGGAAAAACTAAGAAAGGTAGCGAATGAGGACGAAGGATGGGTGACGATCGAAAGAGTGAGAAAGGCAAAAGACAGGAAGGTAATAATAGGATATAGAACGGAAGAGGAACGGAAGAGGGCACAAGGACGACTCGAGGCTAAAATAAAAAACCTCGCCGTCGAGCAAATCCAAAATAAGGATCCGCTCCTCATCCTGTATAGCGTCCTTAAGATCCACAAGGACGAAGATCTGCTCCGGATTTTGAGATCCCGGAACCATAACGTGTTCCGCGACTTAACCCCGGAGCAGATACGTATGGCAGTGCTATACAGGAAGACGGCCAGAAACCCCCACACCTGCCATGTGGTACTTAGGGTTTCCCCAGAGGTATGGACTCGAGCCCTAGACAGGGGGAGGCTGCATGTAGACCTGCAACCCATTAGAGTTGCAGATCAATCTCCCATAGTGCAGTGCTCCCGGTGCCTAGGGTATGGACACACCAGGAAGACCTGCACCGGTACGGCATCCAGGTGTAGTCACTGCGGTGGGCTCCATTTGAGAGCCGAATGCCCAGACTACGCTGCCGGTGCAGAGCCCACATGCTGCAACTGCCAGAGGGAGAGGCTAGGCGGCGCGGGCCATAGTGTGTATAGTGACTTGTGCCCTGTGCGACAGAGATGGGATGAGATAGCGAGGACCACCACTCAGTACCGGTGCTAACGTTGTCCCGGGGAACACGACCCCATACAGAGTGCTACAGGCGAACCTCAAGAAGAAGAAGCTGGCAATCGACGACTTCATACTCGAAGCCTCGAGGCGAAAAGCCACGGTCGCTCTAATCCAAGAGCCCTACGTAGGCAACTCGGCAAGGATGAAGTCATACCAGGGCGTCAGGGTCTTCCAGAACACTGGGCAAGGAGGAGGGACTGTGAAGGCGGCCATTGCCGTCTTCGATCCAACACTGGATGTCGTGCAGTACCCGCAACTCACCACTGATAACATCGCAGTGGTGGGGATCCGGACCAGTGCCTGGACGATCACGCTGGTGAGCTTCTACTTTGAACCGAGGCCAGCACCACTGGGGCCCTACTTAGAGCGCCTTAAAGAGGTGAGGAGAAGCCTAGGTTCCCAGCTTGTTGTTTTTGGGGGAGATGCCAACGCAAAGAGCACCTGGTGGGGTCACATGTTCGAAGACAGCAGAGGCGAGTTACTGAGAGGGGTCCTCGCTGAGATGGACCTCCATGTCCTGAACAGTGGGAATATTCCGACTTTCGACACTGTGAGAAATGGAAAGAGGTACTGCAGCTTCGTTGACATTACGGCATGCACGAGCAACGCGCTCGCCTGGGTCGGCGCTTGGAAGGTTGATACAAGTCTAGCTGCGAGCTCAGACCACAACGGCATAGTGTTCAACCTCAACCTGGCGAAAGCCAGAGGTACAAATATTCAACGCACAACGCGTATTTACAACACCCGGAAGGCCGACTGGGATGCTTTCAAAGCTAGCATGGGTCGGCTGCTCTCGGATATTGCGATAGACGAAACAGAGCACCACACCCAGATGGATACCTTAGTCGAAGCATACACGAGAGCGGTCGAGTCCGCGTGCAGGGAGAGCATCCCAGTTAAAAAACCGGTGGGGTTGATCGCTGCGCCGTGGTGGTCGGAAAAACTCGCTGAATTGCGAAAGGTAATGATCACCTACAAGCGCCGCATCAGGAACGCAGCGCCCGTTCGTAGGGCGTTTGTGATAGCGCAGTACCTGGAAAGAAAGGAGACGTATGAAAGTGAGGTAAAGAAGGCACAGGTCGAGAGCTGGAAGACTTTCTGCGGAAAGCGGGACAGGGAGGGCCTCTGGGAGGGGATTTATCGGGTTATAGGAAGGGCCACAGTAAGGGAAGAGGATACTCTGCTCGCCGCCAATGGCTCATTCCTGGACGCGAAGGGTTCGGCTGAGTTGCTCGCCCAGACCTTCTACCCGGGAGACCGGGAAGGCGAGGATAACGAGGGACATCGAAGAGTACGAGAAAAGGCGAGAAGTTTGGATGGTGATTTGGGTCATCATGATGATGACCCACCTTTTACGGTGGGCGAACTCTTCGATGCCCTTCGGAAATTTAACCCTAAAAAGGCTCCGGGGGCGGATGGCTTCACCGCCGATATCTGCACCCACGCCATAGGGGCCGACCCCTTATTCTTCCTGAAGCTTCTGAATCGGTGCCTTCACCACGGCTACTTTCCTAAAATATGGAAGGAGGCCGTGGTGGTGGCACTGAGGAAGCCGGGGAGGGAGTCGTACACCGTCCCCAAATCGTACAGGCCTATTGGTTTACTGCCCGTTTTGGGGAAGGTGTACGAGAGAATGTTGGTAGCTCGTCTCAACTTTTATTTACTACCAAAAATTAGCCCCCGCCAGTATGGCTTTATGCCACAGAAAGGCACCGAAGACGCCCTCTATGACCTTTTGAGTCACATAAGGGCTAAACTTGATGAAAAGAGGATGGTCCTTATGGTGTCGTTGGACATAGAGGGCGCCTTCGATAGCGCATGGTGGCCTGCCATCAAGGTGAGACTGGCGGAGGAACAGTGTCCGGCGAATTTGAGACGAGTTATCAGCAGTTACCTTAGGGACAGGGAGGTAAGGGTAAGGTATGCGGGCGAGGAGTGTAGACGCTCCACGGAGAAGGGGTGCGTCCAGGGCTCAATTGGCGGACCCTTGCTGTGGAACTTGTTGTTGGATCCCTTGCTGCACCAGCTGGAAAACGGGTTGGTTCATGTCCAGGCTTTCGCGGACGACATAGTGCTGGTGTTTGATGGGGACAGCGCCCTGGAGATCGAGGGACAAGCCAATGCCTCTCTCGAGCATGTGCGGGAGTGGGGCATCCGAACGAAGCTGAAATTCGCACCGCACAAAACCTGTGCGATGGTTATCACGCGGAGGCTGAAGTACGATGTCCCGCGCCTCAGCATGGGCGGGATAGACATTGGACTGTCCGAACACATAAAAATCCTGGGGCTAACCATAGACCACAAACTCAGTTTCAACACCCACGTCTCACAAGTATGCAAGAAGGCGATTGGAATTTACCACAAACTAGCGAGGATGGCCCGGATCAGCTGGGGACTTCATCCCGAGGTGATCCGGACCATCTACAACGCGGCTGTGGAGCCGACGGTGCTGTACGCGGCCAGCAGTTGGTGCGCGGCAGTGGATAGACTTGGGATACGGAAGCAGTTGAACGTGGTGCAGCGCGGGTTCGCCCAAAAACTTTGCAAGAGCTACCGGACGGTCTCTCTGCACTCGGGGCTGATCCTGGCTGGAATGCTCCCTCTGGACCTCAGAGTTCGCGAGGTGGCCTCGTTGTACGAGGCCAAGAGAGGGGTGTCCCAGTCATGGTTGGGAGACAGAGAGATCGAACGGATGACTCCAGCAGTTGAGGCGCCTCACCCCGCGGAGCATGTGCGCCTGGAGTTCACCAGTCTGGTAGACGAGGATCAACTTCAGCGCACCAATAACATCGAGGTGCGCATTTTCACGGACGGGAGCAAGATTGAGGGTCGCGTCGGCGCCGCGTTATCCATTTGGAATAACGGGGCCGAAACTAAGACCCTCAAACTTGCTCTCTCGCCGCACTGCACCGTCTATCAGGCCGAGCTCCTGGCCATTAGCAAAGCGACCAGTGAGGTCCTCAGACGCGGCGCGGCCACGTTTGGCGTTCTCAGCGACAGCAGAGCCGCACTCATGACAGTTATAAACCATCGCGCCCTCCACCCGCTGGCGGTTGAAGCCAGACAGAACATCAGGCGGGGCTTGGCCCAGGGCAAGGAAATCTCCTTATTCTGGGTCAAGGCCCACGTAGGGTTGGAGGGCAACGAGCGAGCCGACTTGCTCGCAAAAGAGGCGGCTCTGCGGTCGAAGGTAGCGCCACACTATAGTCTGTGCCCCGTTTCGTTCGTGAAGCGAGGTCTACGCCAGATCTCGCTTGGCGAATGGAACGAACGGTACAAGTCGGGTGAAACTGCTTCCGTGACCAAGCTCTTTTTCCCATGCGCAGTGGCGGCTTACAGCATCGTCCGCAAGATGGGAGTCGCTAGTACAACGACTCAGTTGCTAACGGGA